>JAAOWG010000220.1:0-29260 GCA_036491945.1 Paranurophorus simplex
AGGGCCGTGGCCCTTAGTTGATTATGAAGATGGAGGAAATGATGCCCCAATCCTTCCATTCCATTGATAGCCTCCAAAATATGCTTTCTCTATAAGAGCAAAGATATTATTACATAATAATTAAGGATTGCGGTGCATGGTCCCCTTACCCGATCTCTAATCTTTGTATAGCCCCTCAAAAGATGGGAATGTCCTCCTTTAGCTAGAATACTCTTGTGCTTATCAACAACGATTTGCGACAGTCCACCAGTTTGTCGCATTTGCTCCACAATTGTTTCCAACTTGTTGACTTGAGTTCGCATCTGGTCGAGATGTTCCCAATAGCTGGCTTCCAGCTCCTTCATGTTGAAGGAGTCTTGAGAATTAATTTCCTTCATGAACTGGAAAGAGATGGATCTAGGGGATGCTGTCAACTCAAGGGAAACCTTACATGATTCTTTGTCGTGATGTATTGATTGTAGTGGGTAATCAAGGCTCCCAAATGTTCTGGAAGTTCATCCTTCCTCCAACCAATGCGTTCCACCGTTGGGGAAAACAGGGTGTGAACAATTACCTCAAAACCAAGGATGAATATGGTGATACGCTTCATTCCTTGGAAAGTACAGGGGTTAGGACAGCCCCATTCTTCTTCTTCTGCAGGAAGCCGGACTCTTTCCACCTCCATTCTTTGTTGTGGACTGGAAACGTTTCAAACTTTGGGGCTTTTTATAGTTAGTCAAAGGATGAGTAATCGACTACGCAGATTTTTTTTCGGCTGCACAACCCCCACCCGAAAAAAAACAACCCTACCTACCTAATACCCGGGCAGTGACGGTGGTAACTTCATTAATTATTAAATGTTGACCACCTCGAGTGGCAAAAAAAGACTAAAAATACACGGATATTAGTCATTTGACACTTGCACGCGTGAGGTAATTAAAGTTTAGCGTGAAGGGTCCTTTTGTTCATGCTTCGAAAGGCGTGAATTCATTTGCTTGCAAACTTCTCTTGTTTTTTTTGCCAATATCTCGTCCCCTTGCTGAAGGTTGTAAAAGAAGAACGCAAACCTTGGGACTTAGCAGGCCAGTAGCAGCGTTATATAAACAACTAGACTACCAAGACCCTAAGCATGGCTCTACAATCCAACAATGACACCTCATAAACCATTTCACTTGTCCACAATTTAAATGATTAATGAGTCCATCTGGCTGGGGCACAAGTGGTATGGATATTTTAATGATTTTGAAAAAATGAATCACCCGTTCACCTCTAATAAATAAAAAAAGCAACGGCTTCCCAAATGAAGGCTTTTACCTGATTTTACCTGAACATCTTGGGCCACGCGTCAATCTTTCATATTAACAATTCCATTATATATAAAGCTTTACTATACATTGTAGGTTTTTGCATCCCTGATTCACTTAATGATAAAATACTTTGAACAAAAAGTAGATAGCTTCATCCTGTTCTCAATGAAACTAATTAAAAGGTTTCCAGATTGGAGTGCGGTTGAGCTAATTTATGGAAATAATATAGCCTCCAATCTTATATCTGGAGAAATGATAAGGATGTGGATTTGTTAATTGTAAGTTCATAGGCCTTATGAAAGGTGGTTAAAGTCGATTCCATTATTGAACAATTATAGTAAATTGGTCTAGCGTTTTGGAATTATCAAGTAAATTCATGGGTCATTTGCTTTTATGTTGTAACATTATTCCTCATTTTACAGTATTTTTCACTTGATTAAGGATGTGGAACTGGGTAATTGATTAAGGCTTTCTAAAACAATAGGGATTGATAAGTATTGGCTAAATGGGTGGCATTTTTTTTAGACCCATCCATTAAATATAGTACTTTGTTTAAGGATTAATTCACAAGGGCTATATGTAACCCGGATGTATTTGTGGCTGGATCAGTTTTTTTTCTAAAAGGAAAATCCACAAAGCATTCAAAAGGAAACAAACATTCTGATTCATCTTACTAATTGGAGGCTACACCTTTCATAGTCCAAATTGACTCAACAAGTTCAAACTAAAACAAATGATTTGACAGGAGGATGGGATCATGTTTAAAATAATTGATGACAACATAAGTTGATCAAAGCGTCTAGCCTGCTAGTCTACCTTTAATCCATCATTCTTTTAGCCCTATTGTGAGTAAATGTGTGCGAAAGATGATTGAATTTACCAAGTTTTTACGCGATTGGCCCCAACAACCAAAGTTTATAGGTTTTTGTTCATGAAATTGTCTCTTGTTGGAGAGTGGAGGTGGGAGAGTTTAGAAAGGAATTGTCACAATTTCATAAAAAGATGCAGTAGCTTGAATGACAAGGAACAACGTTACCATGTTGGTTAGCCCACCTTTTCTTATCAGCTTAACTTTGAAATGATTATGGCAAAGTTGAATAATAAAATCCGCATTTCTCACAATCAGTATAAATGGGTTTCAACCCAAGGGTGAGTTATAGAGGCAAAATGAGACATCCAAGTTCCTCTACAGCATTAACCCTTTTTTTATTAAAGAGTAAAGCACTTTTCACACAACTGAAACACAAATAATTTGGATTTTGGAATTAAAAACCTTAATGCTTCTCACTCCACTAATTTGAGGTAATTAAGAAGCACAAATGCTCACAGATCCACATCTTTGCATGGACTGAGAGTGAAACCGGGTGGGAAATTGAGGTATATTGCAGTGGATGATAAACAGGTAGATACAGATTATGATACAAAAAGTGCAATTGCAGACTGTAGCAATTTCTCTATAAAACTCGTTTTACTTTATAAATTCTGAGGAAAGGTTCAACTCATGGAATTGCACGATTTTTTGAGAAATGTTGAACTTGCAATGCGAAGTCTATGAATGCCAAATTATTCTCTTGAATGATCAGGATCTCATTAAACTGCACTTCTTTTTTCATCCCTCCTCAAAAAAAACTTTATCCGCATTCACTAGCTTTGCCAATGTTGCCTATAAATAGTAGTATTCACCTTTATGACGTCACTCTATGATTTCATGATTTGCCTTTACAAAGAATGCGGTTGGTTTTTTAGCTCAAAGAATATTGCCAACAAAATAGCTGCTACTCAGAAGCAATTCAATTGACATTCATGTTTGTGTTTCCAACATGATTCCAATGTAAATGAAGATCAATTAAAAAAGCAGGAGTTGACGAGAAAACTCGTTTGTCACAATGTCACCCTATAGAATGGACGCTAAAGTGTTGCTCAGTGTGGTAATTAAATAGGTGGACATATAAATCTCAATTTGACGAGATTTAGTCAAAATATGATTTTTTTTGATAACTTTATATTGCCGTTCGTCACACACGTGGTAGTGGTACGTCAGTTATTACATTGAATTATTGACCTTTCAAGTGTTTATTTCATTAGCATCACTTTATTGTGCTATGTTGTAATGATGCAAATGCTTTGCTATTCTTGGAATTTCCCAGCCTCTGCATTAAATCCAAATGTTTGATTACAATTTTGTTAGATAAGGGAGTTACCTTTGAGTGGGTGGAGTTGCATGATTATGTTTTAAACTCAAAAGGATATTGACTTAGACTTGAAATCAACTCCATTATGTCACATCATTGTCAGAATCAAATATAAATTAACTGTCAAACTTCTAAATGTCTGTCAAGTTATTCGGAATCTCTGTTATGATTTGCAAGGTTGGATTCAGAAGGATTTGAATTACTTTAAACAAGTTTTAAAAAATGGTTTGGTCAAAAAAATGGTCTGGTTTAACATTATTTAGTTTAACACTGTATTATCGGGGCCCTCCAAGGCAATTTGATCCAATAATTGTCCAAAATTCATTACCAAAATAAAAGAAACAATTAAACAACTCCAATATTGTGTGGAATTGCTCAATTACCTCAAGAAACCAACGTTTAAAAGGGTGCAAAGCCATTGATTGGATAAATATAATGAAGCATTAATTTCCAATAGCAAAAGGTGGATGAAGGCTCTGTAAATAAATCATTACATTTTTAAACTGATCCAGGATCCAGATCATTTTTTTCCATCTGCATCCTATTGTGTAGTTAAACAGTTAAAATGAACAGGGAATACCAGTCCTGGCTGATGCGATCTTTTCCCTAAGGCAAGGGTGTGGTTGTTTCTTAAATCCATAACCAATCAATAAATTATATTCGCATCTCCAATAATTTTGGAAAATGCATCCACCTATGGCAAAAGAACTTTTGGTATAAAAACTCCAAGTCCTTTCATCTTCATCTCAAAAGTTGGAGATGAGTTGACAATTTTGAGTGTTGAAGGTGTAAATTCCTCATCTCCCCATGACTTCTTTATAATCAGCACCATAATATTTCAAGATGGGATTGGGGGTTCTTCCTACCTGTTGATTCTAATGAAATGTTAATGAGACGGGGTGTCATCTTATTGAAAGGTTTCAACTTGAATTTCAACAGATTAAGAGTTTTAATAAAAATTGCAAATTACTCTAATTGGGTGCATAATGGGGATGGCGTGGTTGATTACAATTTGATCAAACAACTGCCAAATGCCACACCTTTTTGTAGTAAAATGAATCCAAAGCAGCCAACTCTATAGTATCATTCACCTCCATTTAGATTCCAAGAAGGAGAGAGACAGATTAAACTCACGACTTTTTCTCACTTCACTGGAACATTTTGAATGAGAGAATCCGGATCTAAGAATACAAAGAGACTTTGTACGTAGGAAGAGCGGATGCAATTCGTGATATGTAAAAAATATAAATACAAAAAATATAAATCAATCCCACACTGCAACTTGATTGAAGGATTGAAACAAAAGCTTCGGAACTTGTAGTGTGGAAATCCGGGTGGCGAGACGAATTATTTGTCGCAATTTTAGTGGTTTTGCATATAAAAAGAGCAAACCGCAAATGTAAGCAATTTTATACGTGACAAAGTTCATTCCTTATAGGTGGTTAAATAAATAGATGTGTGCATCTTGAGACGTTAGGTTTTTAATTGGTGGTGCTCTGTATCTGCATGGATTTTACAGTGGGTGGAATTGGATCAAAATTAACTGGATTAAAATGAATAAAAGATGTGAGATCAATGTTGGGCAGGAGATTCGTATTCATCAAGTGTCGAATGGTTGGTCGGCCATGAGGACAATTCTGAAACAAATATACAAAGAGAGTTAGTTACATATATTCTTATTCTTTTTGTATGACTAATTGATGCATGAAATTGCTTTTTTTAATTCATTGCCGGACATCCTGAATATACTTACCCAAGGATGCTCCATTTCTCCCATGTGGTCTAAAATCTTTCGCATGTCATTAAAACTCAAAGGGTTTCCAATCATTATGGATTTTCTACAAGCACGAGATGCTAGCATTTGACGGATTTTTGATGGACGACAAAAAGTTGTTTCTTCTTCCAACATGAAAATTAATTCTTCAACGTCGGATGGACCAAATTCGCAGGATTTTGAGTAAGGTATTTTTGTTAATTTCACACGATTTGTGGGATTGGCTAAAAGAGATTGCACAATATTACAATAAACTATAGTGTTCCATAAGTTTCGTCACCTTTCAAATTAATTTCAAAGTCAAATCCATTTTTCTGAAATACATCTAATTTATCTATTACAATGTTTTCGCTAACTGCTGGAAGACGAAGGTCTATTGGACTATTAACCTCAAATTAATAACTTGGGTAGAAGAGAAGAATAACTTACTGTATCAACCTTTGTGTCTGTAACACGGTGGTTTTTTGTAAATCTTCAAAATTATATTTTTCGTCAGATGCATGCTGATCAACGATAAAAAGATCAGCTCCAAATCTTACTATAATAAAACCAAGATTGAATTGTCCAATAATTTCCATCTGAAAAAAGAATCACTGAATTTTTACAAATTTCAATGCAAACTTTTACATTTTTAAACGCATCTTTATCCAATTGCTTCCTTAATTCATTTTCAGCTACGGTGTTATCATTTGGATTTATTTTTGCACGAAATTTTTGAGCGTATTCGGCTTGTTGACCAGTAACTTTAGTTTTGAAGAGTTTTGCTTTAATGTCGTCGTAATCAATTTTAATTTTCACTGACGGTCGAAGGCTGCAGTCCACATCTTCCATTAATTCATCGTCATAAACAATTTGTTCAATAATATCATTAGCGTTGTGTTTTTCATTAAACAATTGTGATGAGTTTTGCAAATTAAACTCTTCAATATCAACTTCTTCATCAAACAACTCCTCTTGACTTTTTTTTATTTCGCGAAAATCACTGATACTGTTGCGTCTATTTATTTCAACAGAAAACCCATGCTTTGAGCTCAAAGAAGAATCTTGAGATAAGGACGACCCAACGGAAGCTTGAGATTTTTTTGAGAATCGTTCTTTTAAACTAGAAATGGTAACATTTTTAACGTCACTACTGCTACGCTTGCTGTTTCTATTGGTAGAAAATTGTTCAGCAAACGAGGTATCACTTCCGGTATCACGGGGAATAAAGAATGAAGAATTAGTACTTTTCGATGATTCTTGAGAATTTGAACTTTGAGAAAACGTCTCCATCATTGAGGTGGAAGGAATATTGGAGCATTCCATTGTATATAAAGATAGTAAAGAGGCCTAGAAAATTACAGAAAGAAAGTCTTATTTAAACAACTATTTATCTAAAATAATGTCAATGACAAACCTTAACTATCGCAAACAATGATTTCTCACTTTGCAAATAAAGTTTTCTTTTATCAGGAGTCACATTCACATCAACGTTTCCCCCACTAGTTTTTACGTGAAGCAGAACAAACGGATTTTGATTTCTGCTAAATTGATGATAAACTTCATTAATAACTTTACTCATCTGGTAACAAAAATTTCATAAACGTCAGGATACATACATAAGGATTCTTATATAATTTATATACCGCTGGCAGGTCACAGGGTCTCGAATTAATGAAAAAAAACTGACGATCATTTGAACTTCTTCCTTGATTAGGTTTGGAAATGAAACCATCAATAGAGAAACGATCATTTACAAACGTTTTACTAGTTAGACCAAATTCTTCAAGAGTTTCCTCGCTGATTATATCCTCTTGTTGAATCTCTAACAAGGAAGTGACCTAAATTACAAAATGATATAAAAAAAATACAAAGAAAAGGCTAATTTGTACCTGCTTTGTACCATAAACAGCAGCAATCCTTTCCTTTATTTTTGTTGTCGATGAGATTGAAACTATTGGACTAAAACCTCCATTTCCAAGTTTGTTGCTACACATGAATCTACGTTAAATATAAAATTAGTTTATCAACATGATCAGCATCCATCTCGCAACGCACCTAACGCCTTCACTTATCAAACAATATCCATAAAGAACATTCACCATTTTATGAAATTCTCTTTTTAAATTTTTCATAAACTCCCGATGCCGAACAGGAAGTGGTTTAAATAGATTCTTTAAAATTACAGTTGTACCAAAACCCCTGGCACATGGTGAGCTCCTAAAAATACATCCATTTTTATCATACTCCAATTTTGTTCCAGTAGGAAGACCAGCATTCTTCGACCTTGTCGTAATTATTAGGTCACTCAAAGCACAAAGAGAAGAAAGAGCTTCTCCTCTAAATCCAAATGTTTCAACTGATGTGAGATCTTCAAACCTTGATATTTTAGAAGTATGATGCTTCAAAGCTGAAAAAAGTATGTAAATGAAAAAAAATCTCAAACCCAAATCATTGTAATTTACCCAATCCTTGAAAATTCTCTTCATCAATCCCACTTCCATTATCAATAATTTCAATACTCTCACTCCCATACTCAACTAAACGAAGTTCAATTGTTGTAGCACCAGCATCAAGGGCATTCTCCACCAGCTCTTTTACTCCAGTAGATAATGTCACAATTACCTAAAAATAAAATAACAATCATTGATATTTGATCTAAATAAACTTCCGTCTCTGGATACATATTTATTTATATGTACCTGGCCAGAGCATATTTGATGAACGACCGTTTTGTCAATGGCCTTTATTTTATTGGCCTTTGAACGAGGTTCATTTCCTGTCATTTTCTCATTATCAATTTCACTTTCATTGTTTTGGTCAATCATATTTGGTAAAGATTTCTCTGATGGGGGTGTTGAATCCTCTTGAGTGGCAAAATAGCTTGACTTTTCTTCCAACTCTTCATCCATTTTGGCACCTGCAGGTTAATGAAATTTTAATGCGTTATTGATTACAAAAAAATACAGCCTAACGCTAGGGTTTCTCCCCGTAAATGGCAATGCATGAGAAATGCAGTGATTGTTGTGCAATGTGTAATTTTGGAGTGAAGCTCCATAATATACACCTTTACCTTCCACTATGAAATTTTATGTAACTTTTTTTAAAAACATGTTGAAGCATCAGTTTCTTGCCTCTGTTAACCGCTACTTAAACTAATTTTAATGGCTTGTATTGAATAAGTTGTAAAGTTGGGCGAGGTGAGGTAACGAAGCTGAAATTTTATCTTTTTATGAATCCTTCCTGTGAGACAGATCCGGGAGAAAGTTTCCTCAATTTATTGTAAATATAAAAAATTGCCACATCCGCAGAAAAAAATACTTTGTATCATATACGATTAACATACGATTAAACCCTTATGGAAAATCCAAAGGACAGAATAAATCCTTTAGTCCCTTAATTTAGAACGAATAAATATTTGAACCTATTGAAAATAGGTCAAAAACTCCTTTAACTCCGGGAATTCCCTTTGTTATGCAATTGTTGTAAGAATGAAGCATAAGTGCATAAGATGTGCATTGCAACAGTGCATTCAATCAGTAGACTGACCATCCACTTTAACCCTTTCACATCAAAATCCCCAAGCATCCAACCTAATTTTGAGGTAAATTGTGGCATATTCTTAGAAACGTAAGCCATGCAAAGAAGATCCCATAATAATTTGAAGTAACAAGAAGGAACAAATTACATAATGAAAAATCCCAAGGCACTATTAACATCTCTCAATAAAATGAACCCCTTTATGGGAATTCCACATCCAACAATACCTTTTAACACTTAAAGGATCCCATCCCAACTCAAGGGGTACAACAACACAAGATCCCCAACAATTGCAATGACTCAGTAGGAACTGTCAACAATTTCACTTTATATAAAAGCAGTTCTAGCCAAAATACAATCATACTCAGCCAGCTATCCACAAGAGCAAGACACATATAGCGTCTTTAATATTTTGAATCCCCTGGACTTGATACTGGTAAGAGCTTTTTTTTCATTTCACTTTCATTTGTTCAAATAGCTGAACGAAGAGTTCTTTGTGATAAAAATTTCTCATCATTCTATGTAAATGAGGTAGAACCTCAAAAGCATTTCCGCTCTGATAATTTCAAGTTTCTCAAGTTCTTTGTCAAAATCTCAAAATAATATTTGATCAATCAGTGGAGTAATGGAATATGTAACAATGCAAATTAAGAGAAACTTTCATATTAAATCATAGCAAGAGGTGGTCAAGGAAGAAACTCGTTTACATTCATCACCGCCCACCAATTCGAAAGCTCATTAAAAGGAAACCAAATCCAATGCAGAGATGTAAAAATAAACTTTTTTTTCAGATACAAAAAATGAGGATAAAATCATTTATAATTTTATCCATATTTCTACATTCCGGAAGTTGCGGGTCACAAAATGTCACAAAGTCCTTTTTCCCTTCGATAGCTGTCGACGTTACGAAAGGAGGGGTCGATCCCTATCATGCAGAGGCTAGTGAATTTTTCCCATCTCAACCAAACAAAGGACTTTCCTTCCCCGGAGGAAAGGAACAAAATGAAAAGCGAGTCATTGGGGGGACTGGACCCCCAGAAATCCTTCTTCCAATGGAATTAAATCCAAATGATGGAAGTGACGAGGCTGCGGCTAATGAGGCTATTGATATCATCCTAAAATCCGCAAGGTCTGGGAAAAGCATGGATTTAAGTAGCGGCTCACAGGATTTGGCGAATGTAGCTTCAGATCCAGTGATACAAGAACAACTTGCTAATGGAAATGAAGTGGAGGCAAGAGGTTACATAAGAAATAAACTTTGTGGATTAGGACTTATGCCGGTATGGTTGATAACTATACATTATACTATGTCAAACTATTTATAATTGATTCCAAACAGTGTGGACCACCCCATCATCATCATCAAAAGCAAGGGTATGGTTGGGGCCCTGGGGTTCCAGCAAGGGATGTAACACTTGTTCAACCTGTTGCCCTTAAACCTGTGGGCTATCCAATTGCTGCCGTTCCTATTGACAAAGGCCATGGGGGGCATGGACATCATGGAAACTATGGACATGGTGGCGTTCATGGGCATCATCACGCCTCTTATGCCAAGCAATACGGACCCCCACCACCCCCACAATATCAACCCAAACCAATCTACAACCAACCTGCTCCAGCCCCACAATATCGACCACAATACGGTGCTCCTATTCCTCTCAAACCCGTTGGTGGGATTGGACCCTTAGGAAAGCCGATTGTGGAACATGTTCATCATCACATTCACCACACCCCTTCAACAGGAGGAGTCATTGGAGGTGGAATTGGGGGAGCAGGATATGGAAATTCAGTTTACGGACAAATTGGAGCTGATGACGGAGAATATGGGTTGGCTGCAAAGAATCCAGTTTCAATTACAAAGCCAAATGGAGGCCCTACATTTCAAGGAGATAGTAACAGAGTAGATGAATGCACTTGCGTCAAAATCAATGAATGTGCTGCCTTCGACATTTTAACTCAAGGGACCACTGGTTCTGAAGTCATCTCTGGATTAGGACAACCAAATTATGGACAAGTTGGTTTTGGAATTGATCCAAGAAAAATGGTCTCTGGTGTTGAGTCCAATGCAACAGTCTCAGAAGAAGAGGAAGATGAGGATGAAAGTTCCTCGGAAGCTAGATCCCTTCATACAGATATTGAAGCATTAGATAGCGAAGAAGATGGTAACAATTCCACCACCACAACCACAAATACAACAAGTACTACTACTCAAACCACCCCCATTACAAGAAGACGACGAGATGTTACACAAATCACAACTTATGGGAAACCTGTGGAAAAAGGAGAACAAGCTGAAGCCAGTGGGGATGGAACTTCGGAACCGGTAACTTAATTATTTTCTTATGAAAAGAAATAACTCACAAATTTAAAGCACTACTAACCCTCAATTACTTATTATGAGGTTTTTTATATACTTTTCATGTATTTTTATCATTCTCTGTGGTTTGCAAATGACTTTAATAATTTCGACTGACTAATGACAGCACCAAGTTAATGGTGAAGGTAGATTTCTTGGTCAACTAGTAAGAGACAATGATATGCTTAAAAATCTCACACGCTTCGCCGGTTTTGATTTTGGTGACGATCCCTCCCAAATTGTTAAAGTGGAGAATCAACAACTTGTAAGTACCTCAATCAATCACTTTCAGCCAAGATTTCACAATTTCAGCGTATTTTGGGTAAACTATTTGGTATGGAGCCGACAGTGGGGGTGTCATTTGGACTTCCTGGGGGCTATGGGGGAGCTTATCCATTAAATCCTATCGGGAATAATCCCGTCGTAAACCCATATCAAGATGGGATACCCTTTGGTCCCGTGAATATCAATCCCTTAGTCTCCTTTCAAAAAGGAAAGGACAAACATAAAACTAAAATATTCCGGCCATTAGTTAATCTTCATATAACACCTAATTTAAAGTTGCTAAAGGGGGTTAAAGCATTTTTTGGCAAGGATAAGGGATGGGGTTGGGCCCCTGAGTATAATTATGGTTGGGGTGGGGGTGGTGGAGGGTATTATCCACTACCCGTTGAACTCCCCCTCCAACAAAATCATCATCATGAACATTATCATCATAAACCAGTTTATGCTTCCAGCTATAGTAGTACTAGTAGTGGGGGTAGCAGTAGTGGATGGACCTCTCATCCAATTTCAGACTATTATGCTTCCAATTATCCACCTAATAGTGTTTCCACTTATCCTGGAAGTAGCTATACTTTAGGCTCATCCTATGCGGTCTCCTCCCCATACAAGTTTGATAAGCTAGGCGCCCCTGCAAATACATATTACTCATCCCCTGCCTCCATATTTAGTGGGATAAGGGATAGCATGTCTAATCTGTTTAGTGGAATTGGTGGTGGTGGGGGTGCCTTGCCTAGTGGGGGTGGTAGTCATCAAGGGTTAAAAAGTCAAGTTTCTGGTTTAACCCCTAATGAAGAAAGTCTTCTTCAATCATTGCTCAAAGAGGAAGGGCTATCCAATGCAGATTTAAGTTCCCTTAGTACAAGGGGTAGGGATGATCTCCTTAATGATGAGAGTGGTAGGACATTGTTGAAGGGTCTACCCCATACCAGACTTCCCTCTAAAGCTCATCAAACTGCTGTAGCAGAGGTTCCATCCTCTACAATAACATTTCCAAAAGAAAGTAATGGGGGTAGGGTGACATTTCCTGACAGACAAAGACGAGACTTGACTGCCGCAACCACAAATCCCCAAGATGTTGATGGAAGAAAGGTAATTTCTCAATTTCTTGGTGGATTTGTGGGTACGGTACTAACCACTAAAAGTATGGAACACACTAACCGACTAAAGCAGGACCTCTTATTTCATTTCATTATATTTTCTAATCTTTTCAGCGACAATTGAACATTGGAGGACATTGTCCAGGAGGTTATGTTTGCTGCAGAAATCCCAAAAACTTCAATCGACCCTCTCCCCAATATCAACCATCTAATCAATACAATTCTCAACAATATCCTGCAGCCCCTACAAATCAATTTAATCAAATAGCTTCATCTCCATTTCAACAAAATTCTTTTAACCAACTCCCCAACCCTTTTGCCCCTGGTCGTGGAGTTTGTGGGGTGAGGAATGCTAGAGGGATTACAGGGCGTGTAATTAATCCCGGACATATTGAAGGTGATACTGACTACGGTGAATATCCTTGGCAAGTAGCTATCCTCAAGAAGGATGGATATGACAATGTTTACATTTGTGGGGGTGCTGTCATTGATGCAAGACATATTATAACTGCAGCGTAAGTTGTTCATTATTCTCAACATCTTGTTCCAACCTAATTTTGGGATATATGTAGTCATTGCATCAAAGGACACACGGCCAAAGACATTCGTGTTCGGATGGGAGAATGGGATGTTAATCACGAAACGGAATTTTATCCACACGTTGAAAGAGACGTTGCATCCATTGCAATTCATCCGGAATTCTATGCTGGAAATTTATTCAATGATTTGGCCATCATTACTCTTGAAGGATTTGTTGATTTTAGTCAAAAGTGAGTTAAACTTTGTGGGGAAAAAATGAAACTATAAATAATATTTCTATCAACAGTCCTCACATATCTCCCGTCTGTGTTCCACAAAAAGGAATGGACTTTAGTGCTCAAAGATGTTTCGTAACTGGCTGGGGCAAGGATGCGTTTGGTGAAAGAGGAAAATATCAAAACGTCTTGAAAGAAGTAGATCTTCCAATCCTCAATAATTTTGAATGTGAACAAAGACTTAAAAGAACACGTCTTGGAGCTGATTTTGTTCTTCATCCTGGCTTCCTCTGCGCCGGAGGGGAAGAGGGCAAAGACGCTTGTAAGGGCGATGGGGGCGGTCCCTTAGTTTGCGAAGTTGGAGGAACATGGCAAATAGCTGGAATAGTTAGTTGGGGTGTTGGATGCGGGCAAGCCGGGGTCCCAGGCGTTTACGTTAAAGTCTCACAGTACAATGATTGGATAAAACAGATCACTTCAAATTACTAATGATCTCTCGCAAAAAGCTTTAATTTAATGTATAATATGAGGGATATGATAGGATATGTAATAAATAAAGTATTTTTCCATCAAAAATGTGCAAATTTCTAAACTGCTAAAGATTGTTGAACTTACCTTAAATGTCGTACGGGCTCCGTGACTCCTCCCACTTTCGACAACGTCCCAGTTTCTGGATGCTTTTTAAATTTTCATGAAACTTGAGAAATGATTTAACTTCCCGCGCTTTTCACTTGATGGGGCAATAGGACATTTTTCGTGCGTTTATTGAATGCCATTGTTGACAAAATAGCAGGAATTTCCTTAAATTTCGATAACCTCAAGGGTAGCTCCCCTTAAATAAAGTAATTATTCTGCACCATACTCAGGGGGAAGGGCTTCTTACGGGTTCCTCCTATTTTTTTGACGTTTTTTTTTGAGGGAAAAGTTTCCGTTTTTAAAATGAATATAAATATAAGCCAGCAAAATAATACGGGTAAGTTAGACTTAAAGTTGAATTTATCAAGTTTTCTAATAATAATAATAATAATAAATAGGAGGGTGGTCAGATACATCGACAATTTACTTAACCGTCCCTATCCCCTCCCCTTCTGAATTACTGTCATCGGAATCCCCAACAGATAATTATGGGTGTGATGTTTGTCACGTTCAATTTCAAACAAGATCCCAATTAATGAGCCACACTAGAAAACATCTTAAAGATAAATTATTCCAGTGCAAGTATTGCGAACAATGTTTCTCCACGCATAAAGAATTACAAAATCATTCAGGGGAAGAGGATGAATTTAATGGGAAGAGTGATATCACCTGTGGGATTTGTGGAAGGTCTTTCCCCACCCAGCAGTGTTTAACTTACCATTTAAATTGTCACAAGCAGGCTGGAAGTGCTCCAGTTATTATTGATAATCCAATTGCTGAAAGGAGGTAATAGGAATACATTAATTTGTGTGGGTGTGCTTGCTTTATTAACTTTTGTTTTGAAGTGAATACCAAATCGAAATACAAGTACAGGATTCCTTGGATCTGGATCCAAATCAAACACATACATTAACAGTGGATCCAAGCCAGATTGAAATATCTCATATACAAAATGTTGTTGTGATTCCGACCACAAGTCCTAATACAATCGCCAGTATTTCTAATGCTACCCCTACCTCAACAGGGAGTAACAGCATTCATGTGGACATTATAGCTAATCCTAGTAATCATAGGCAAGTTTTGGTTTGCTTTTTTTGCCTAGTTTTTGTGAAGGACAAAAAAAGAGGTTTTATTTACCCATTGAAATTGCAGGTACCAATGTTCCCAGTGCTACAAAACGTTCAAAAATAGCCAACATGTGCAAAGACATATGAGGATTCATACAGGAGAGAAACCCTTTTCTTGTAATGTTTGTAGCCAATCCTTCAGCCTAAATCATAACCTTCAACGACATATGAGAACTCATACGGGAGAAAAGTAAGTCAAAGCTCATAAGGCAATTGTAATGTATTTTTTGTAGACCACATAAATGTCCAGTTTGCACCAAGGAATTCGCCGAAGGTCATAATTTAAAGAGACATATGATTAGGTTGGTAATTTTAACAAACCTAATTCTCATTCCTAATTATTTTCCATCGTTTAGTGCTCATGATGGTCCAACACCTTATGTTTGCTCTGTGTGTAATCGAAAATTTGCAGAAAATTCCATTCTTAAAAAGCATCAGAACAAGGCGCATAAAAATACAGGAGGAAATAGCAGTAGTAGTAGTGATGCGACCAATTCAACGACTATATAAAATTAATCCAGCCGAGATCTGATTTGTATTATAAAAGTATAATTTCACATCATTACAGATTTAACAATTTTTAAAGCAATACAATAAACTGTTTCATAATAATAGGTGATCACACTGCGTTTTATCAATTCCAAACTTTTGGCAGTATGCACAATGCAATATGCATTACTAATATAATGCATACTTAATAATGTTCTATATATTTACACTAATAATATATATAGTGCAATACAAGTATTAATTTATACATCATGAGAGGGATATCATAATGCCCCAGAATTGCGGGACAAGTTAAAAGAGTCCATGCGGAATCCATATTTGTTCCTCCACTCAATTAATTCAATTGACAGCGATCATTTTTCGGATTTCCCTGAATTTCCAAACTTTTCCTAAAATCAGGTCAAGATGGGTCGTATGCACGCACCTGGGTAAGTTACAGTTTAGACTATTGAAAAAAGTGGTGATTTTAACTGATTTTTATAGAAAGGGTATATCCCAATCAGCCCTGCCTTACCGTCGCGGAGTTCCAACTTGGTTGAAACAAACCCCTGAGGACGTTAAAGATCAGATCTACCTTCTCGCTAAAAAAGGGCTTATGCCATCAAAGATCGGTTAGTCTATGCAATTCACTTGTTCAACGTAAGTAAACAAGCTTTATTTTTGTATAGGTGGTATTTTGCGAGATTCCCACGGAGTCGCTCAAGTGCGTTTCGTGACTGGTTCTAAAATCCTTCGTATTTTGAGGGCTAGAGGACTTGCCCCTGATATTCCGGAGGATCTGTATTTCCTTATTAAGAAAGCCGTTTCCATCCGCAAGCATTTGGAACGAAATAAGTATGTCACGATTCATTCCTTATTTGCTTCATTCTTGTTCATGATGTATAAACACAAGTGTACAAAACACATTCTTATTGATTAGTGATTGATAACCTAGGGCGGACTGATGATTTTTCATTTTAAACCAAATTCCCCTTGATTTGCACAAAGCTCTAATAATTGTTTTCTTTAAAATTACAGGAAAGACAAGGATTCCAAATTTCGATTGATTTTGGTGGAATCAAGAATTCACAGGCTTGCTCGATACTACAAGACAAAGCGAGTGTTACCACCGACTTGGAAGTATGAGTCTAACACAGCTTCTGCACTCGTTGCTTAAACATTTTTAACGAGGTTAATTAAAAAAATAAAAATGTTAGATAATTTTAATGTTTTTTATTCAACGGCATTTAAAATTTAAGAACACTCCTCAATTTACGCACGTTCTTTCACTTGAAGTCCTACAATAGAGGGTACAATAGAATACAAGGTTTTAAAGTATTTAAATACTACTATACCTGGTGGAAGAGACTGTTTTAACTTCTCTGCCTTCTCTTTATCCGTAATAACCAAAGTATAAAGGAATCGAGAACAACGGACCTTAAACTTAACGTTTTCCTTGTTCTTCTTTATCTTGACGCTTTTTGCATCCTTCCTTCTTGCCTTGAGAAGGAAATCTTTGATCTCTTTTATTTCACGTGGCTGAAAAAATAAAGAATATTATGATTATTATTCCGACAACTAATTGAGGATTATAAGGCGATACATATCCAATCCCTTAAGGGTACTTACCATTGTGAAATTGCAGAAAATTCAGAGAAAATATTTACTTGCTTTGCACGTCTTTAAGAATGTGGTGTTGAGTTGAAGCTGGCGCTAAAGTACCCGCGAGATTTGAATAGTAAAGGGGCAAAATGAGATGCCCTGCCATGCAAATTGAAAAAATGACCGTTTTGCAAGAGTTTTTATTCCCTTTCAACACAAAATTACAGCTATTCAATGATATTAGTATTCGACACTATCAGCTATTAGTTAGCGACTAAATCCCCATAAGACTGAGTCATCACAGATGATTACACAGGAAAAATGACTGAGAATGTCGATGGAATTTCATTTCATTATTTTTAAAGGGAAGCTTCAGTAGGAAATTATATGACAAAAATTAGTACTAAAATATAAGGAAAATGAGAAGTGAACATGATAATATTCTGACAAAATAAATCTTAAACTAGGAGGAACGTTGTAATGTTTAAATAATTCTAGTCATTAGTAGTCATGTAAGATTCTCTGCAGATTGAGATAGATGTGAATGGAGATTGAAGTCATTTGAAGTAGTACGCACAGAGAAGTTTGTAAATTCCAGATCTCTAAGGCAGATAACCAAAATTTTTCCTTAGCTGCTCCAAAATCAGGAAAAGTAACACAGTATGAGGGCCAAGCCGCACAAAGGCTGGAACAAATCCTTTGAAAAATCCTTGTGGACCCAATTTAGCAGTGTAGGCCACCAAATGGAGAATGTTCTAAACAAACAATTAAACTAAGTTGTCAAAACTTTCATGAGATTTTTAAGGTTTACTTTAAATTCTCCAGGTTTGGCATTCATTTGCCTTGTTTTGATAACATCAAGTGGTTGCGTCATAAATGTGGCAATGGCTCCCTTGAACAAATACTTTAATTAATTAAAGACCTCAACCAATTATGTTATTATTACAGCGGAAAGGGATGATAAAAAGTGTGTCAGGACATTATCTTTAAAGATCCCTGTCCTGAGTAGTGTGACTTTAACTTGATCGTAAAAGCTTAATTGTCCAATTGTCACTACAATTGCCCTAGTAGTGGCAGTAGATGCTCCAGAAAATAAACGAGGTAACCCTTCTTGTCGAAGGATACAAAATACTCCATCAATTGCATGTTTATAACTTAAAATAATCAAATAATTTATGCAACCTCACATCTTAGTTCTTACTTTCTTCTCTGTTCCATTGGTAATTTTATATCATTCTGCATTCTAACATTAATCATGTCTCCAGGCGTCCCTACAAATCCTCCAAGTGCTCCAGCAAACCCTGCAAGTCCAACTTTTTGTAGAAAAGTGATGTCAGTAGCACCTTGAGGAATCATTGCGTTTTTTCCAACCTTTTCCAAAACAACGTCAACCCCACATTATGTTTGCAATTAAAGTACCTCGTATATTCCGAACCGTGTCGTTGAATATGTCGCCTGCCTAAGAATGGAGGCAGAGAGACCGTTGTACAACGCCAGGAAACCTTGAGACCTTACAATTTTCACGGTTTGTCCAACAATGGTTAGTTTTCCTTCTTGCTGCGTTTGCATATGCACCTACAATAAAAACATGATAAGCCTAATAAGTCTCCCTTGCTAAACGTCTGTATAACCTTTAAAAGATCCAAAGGATGTGTTATACACGCTGCAGCAGATGACGCGATACCCCCAAAAAACCATCTTGCTTTTCTCTTGCTTTGTATATTAGCTTTATCCATGTTGAGAGCTTATCGTCGTGTATTAGTGAATGACTTTTATAACATAATTAAAATTATGTAATAAATAATAGCACAGGCAAGATTGCGTGACTAGCTGAATTAAATGGACAAAACTGAAGGTCAGTTTGGATCGTAGAGAGCAACAAAGGATCTGGATAAATTAATTTAATAGGCTTATCAACTGCTCCTCATGAGCAAGTTGATAAGAATGATGAACCCGCTACGCCTTCTCAATTTTCCCAAAATCTTATAAAATGCTAAAAAAAGCATAAGTGTCAAGTTACTGGACTTTCGATAAGATTTATAGATAAGCTACAATAACAAAGATGACTAAAATATTTTTGAGGACAAAAACTATTATTTCTTTTTGTTGGCTAACTTTTCCTTTGGATTCCAAGGGGGTTTTCCCCTTAATGTTCTTAACCGTATCATCTCTTCTTTAAAGTCTTGATGTTCATCCCTTAAGATGAATAAATATAAGGATAAACTCAAGGGATTAATAAATCTTACCTAAACAATCCATAGTCTCTAAGTGCCAACATCATCTTATGGGTTTCCAGATGACGGGGGTAGTACTGAGTATATTCTTCATTTTGGTGAACGGGCTCTTTGGATAACCATTTGATAACCTATTCAAACCGAAAATAACTTTGTATTAATACGTGAAAATACAAGAATAATCGGATTCAAAACTTTTGGACTTACATGCATATTCTTAGAGATGTGCTGTTGAGGACGAACAGGATCCCCAAAAATCCCATTTCTTAATTTTGTCATTCTTTTTCCATAACTTGTTTGAGAGTCGATAAGCTTTAGATAATTGTAGAACTGAACTTTCGACATTTTAAAATATTTTTAAGCGGAAATTGTACAGCGGATTGTGTCAATCTGCCCCAATAAGTAAAGCGGGAAACCAAATCTTACATGTGAGGAAATTGTAAAGTTTTTACTTCCAAGTTAAAGGATAAGTGATTACTTGCATAAGTAAATTGATAAGGGAGCACTTATTAAGGATCAATTGTATACAAGTGGATATGAATCAGTTACAAGCATTTAAGTCAATAGCCACATTTTTAGGTTGTAATAACAACGCAACAAAAGCGCCACGAGGTTGGATTTCATCATTCCGGTAAAAGATTTTTGCAATATATTGAAGAGATTAAAAGTAATGTTGTTGGTTCTAGTTGGCTTTCCTCTCAAAAGGATCAAGGGATACGGTGGATAAGGTCGCAAGCCATATCAAATGAGGAGGGTGACGGAGAAGGGGATGGTAAAGATGATGCTCAAACAGCCGTCAATAAATCTTCAAGAGAGACAATCACCGAAAGATTGTTTCGTCTTAGTCAATCATCACCAGAAGAATTTGCTCCATCTGCAGCATCAGAGGAAGAATTGAGACAAGCTAAAGCTCGTTACAAACAAGTTTTGAATGAATTTGATAATCAATTTCATCGAGATGAATTTTTACGTAGGCGAAATAAAAATTATAAACCAAGAAGATGGGAAGATCGACAAGATCGTTTCGGTAGAAATGATCGATATGATGATAATCGTTCAAATTCAGGATGGTACGACCAACGTAGAGAATTTTCAACCGTTTCTAATCTCAAGTCATTTCGCACCGATTCTTACAAATCCCCATCTGAAGTTTCTGAAACTGTTAAAGAAGCAGATATGGATTTTACATCACTTTCTGAAAATCCTGATCTTTTTGGAACACTGAGCATTGGTCCAGTTCAAATTAGGGATAGCGTTGGATCTGCAATAAAAAAGGAGCTTTTGGCGGATGAAGAATCTCTAGAGCTATCAGGGCTTGCTGAATTTGAGCAAGATGACATAAAATTTCTTCCTGATCGTGATGAAAAATGGAACATGAACAGACTTACAAAAAGAATAAAACAATTGGTTGATGAAACAAAAGTAAAAGAAGCTGTGGATACTTTAATGGCAGCGCTTGAACAAGGGGGCTTTCCTTACAGCAATTATCAGTTCCGTTATATTTACAATTTGTGCATCTCTTCATGTGCGGAAGTTGGTTATGTCAAAATGGCCTTTAAACTTGTAAATGACATGAAAAATCGAGGGATTATTCCCAAAGATTCGACATACACGTCTTTATTCAATGCTTGTGCGAATTCAACTTGGGATGCTGTGAATAATATTGAAAGAATGAATAAATTACGTGAGCAACTGAGAACTAAAGGGATTTCCTTGAATCAGATTATCTATCATTCCATGATTAAAGGTTGGTTTACTGATTGGAAATAGACTTTATTTAATCTTCAATTAATTTAATACTTCATCCCTTGTCCTGCAGGTTATGGTCGAAATGGGGACATTGAATCAGCTTTTGGAGCTGTGGATGAAATGATTACTCAAGGACAAATTGAACCAAATACGGAAACGTTCAATATGCTTTTGCAAGCTTGTATTACCAATACTGACGATGGATTTAGACATGTTTTAATTACATGGAGGAAGATGCAGACAATGAGAATTTGGCCAGATATTTACACTTACAATCTTTTACTGAGAGCTATAAGAGAATGTGGAATTTTACCGGAGCCTAATCTTGTACAAAAAGACAAGGAAATGAAAAGAGGTAATTAGTAATGTTACTTGAATTTGCTTGATAATGTGGATTTTTATTGTTCATATTTTTACAGATTTAAAAGCAAAAGCAGCGAGTTCCACACCCCTCCTACTGAGGCCAATAATTACATCAGATGAAAGTGATGCTATGCTCAAGTTATTATGTCTTCATGATGAAAAATCACTTGCGAATGTAAATCTATATTCTGAGAGCGTGTCAGTCGAGAGCAAATTTTATTACATGGATCTCATGGAGGCTCTAAAACAACCACAAAATCGGTATTCTTACAAATATTACCCATATATATTATATTAACCCCATAATATAACCAAAATTAATTCTAATAAAATAGACTGGCAGTATTTGGAGGTTTACGTGGAATAATCTCGCAAATGAAAGCAGATAGAGTTGGACCGAATCTTAAAACAATTACTGAACTTGGACAAGTTGCAGATCCAACCGATATTGGGGCAAGTAGCAATCAGCCTTTCAGTTTACATTATTATTTTAAAAATGTATTCTCAAATTCTCATTTTTTTTTTAATTTCTAGGATCTCATCATTCTTATGAAAACATACAAGCTTTCAGCAGATATTACCTTCCTGAATTTGTTAATGAAACGCTGCTATGATGCTGGAAATTCAATTGGAGCTAAAAAGTTATTGACTTCATTTGGTCATTTTAATCTCACTCCAAATATTTTGACGTGGGGAATTTCTGCAACAGGCTGCAAATCTAAAATCATGGCAGAAAATCTTTTGAATGAAATGGATAGTTCAAATTTTACGTAAGGTTTTTATGGATTAAAGTAGGTCTTAGCAATTTCATTGTTTAGACCAAATATTCAAATCATGGGAGCACTCCTAAAACAAGCTTCAAACGCATTTGATCCTTCATATGTATTGTGGATGATGAACGAAACTATAAAAAGAGAAGTTCAACCAGAACAAAGATTTGTTTTGGCCGTTGAAGAATTTAAACACAAAGTGAAGCAAGGGATTATAAATAAGGTAAGGTTCAAGGTAACTTAGAAGAAATAAAAACGCGTTTGGGCGTTTGTGCTAATAGGAAATTGGAAAACCCATTGTACCGAAACAGTTAGGGTACGCATTAGAGGACATGGAATCCTTTGAAAAAGACTGGAAACGTTTTTTATTTGGATATGAGCATTGGATGAAATATACAAAGATTCCAGTTGAACCAAAGGACCCTTGGAAGAGTGATTTTGAGATGTTTAGCAAGAATAAAACTCATGGAACTCTAGAAGATGGGACAGGACTGCCAAAAAATACGCAGCCAACACCTATTCCTAGTGGAAGGAAGCAAAATAGGCGAAAAAACTAGTCCTCGTATCTATCGCCCGACTGCTTCATTATTAGTATGACTTTGTTATCAAATAAAAACTCTATTCAATTTTAATCTGAGTGAAAAACTGTTTATTTTCCACTAAAAATCAATAAACCAAAAAGATCATTGATTTAATAGTATTGATAGACAAGTTATTCAGCAACCTTTTCCTTATCCCGCTTGAGTGGTCCCATAAAGGCCAGCTTGTCAGCAGGGGTTTGGAAACGACCATGTCCAAATTTGGATGAGGTGTCAATAAATTTCAAGTTGATCTTTTCCAAGGCTGCTCTCTTAGTATGGGTCAAAAGACTCTGAAAATAAAAATAAACAATACTTTTAGAATTGAACTTTCCAATCTAAATAAAGCATTTTAAAAATATTGTGTCAGTCCTATCATCGATAATCAAAGCCAGAATATATCTGGTTCATTTAAATATAAGGCTCTAAATGAAACTCATCATAAAACTAGTTATTCCTCTGTTGGATCTATTTAAGATCAATCTCACCTTCCTAAGGGTCAAAACTCTCTTCTTGGGTCCAACACAACATCCTTTGATCATCATATAATCATTGTTAACTTCTCCATAATGAGGAAATCCTCCCATTGGGGTGATGCTCTTTTCCGTCAAGTCGTATTC
This sequence comes from Paranurophorus simplex, assembly GCA_036491945.1. Classification (NCBI taxonomy): domain Eukaryota; kingdom Metazoa; phylum Arthropoda; class Collembola; order Entomobryomorpha; family Isotomidae; genus Paranurophorus; species Paranurophorus simplex. Next base: position 23,433 of record JAAOWG010000220.1, read on the forward strand.
AGTAGAAGCATTGCTGAAAACTTTCTTTCCATCCTTAATGTGGATTCCTTGTCCCAAACGATAAATCTTTTTGTTCATCTCTGTTCGGTGGTGGTAACCCTTTTGCCCGGCGCGAGCAACTGTGAATTGGACACGGGAAGGATGCCAAGCTCCAATACAAGCGACTTTACGGAGACCCTTGTGAGTCTTGCGAGGAAGCTTCTTGGTGTGCCAACGAGAAGTGACACCTAAAATGAAGGTAAAAAAAAGTAAGATCAAGGATTAACATTTCTGTTACAAAGAATTATATATTGTCTTCAGAAGGAAGGCAACATGGTTGAATCCACATAAAATTTCAGAGTGGTAAACTCACACGTGAATCATCATAGTTATTAAAAATAGAAATAAAAGAATCAAAAGTCATCAACACTTACCCTTTGTTCCTTTACCCTTGGTGACCCCAATGATATCAATCATCTCATCTTGAGAAAATACATTATCAATTGGAATTGGTTTTTCAAGATGTTTCTTAGCCCAATCCAACTTTTGAGAGATGCTTCCACCATTCAGTTGAATTTCCATAATGTGTGCCTTCTTCTGACGTTGTTTCAACAGCTTCATCTAATAAAGCCAGTTATTTTTATTAATGCATATTTTGTAGGACAAAAAAACCATACCTGAGTGTGAGCAATGATTCGAATGACGCTGCAGTATTTCTTCATGATTTTGAAGTCATGATCAATCTGCTTCTTTCCTAAAGCATCTTGCCACTTTTTGCTTGCCTTTGTAAAGGCCTTCTTCTTGGACTTGTACCTTTACATAATAAATTATCAAGATTTTTGGATTTTCTTAATCCCCCATCACTCCCACTGTTGGCTATGCCACGGTACGTTCTTGTCTCATGATTTACTTGCAAGCTGTGACATTTGTCAACAAAAGACACATGAGCACAGACTATCAAGAGATCAGAGGAGACATTCTATATTTTTGGATGGGGCTTTCTACATTTTTAGAAAAACTAGAGAAATATAAAAGCCACATGATTGCTGCCAAACTAGAAAATTGAAAATTAATTTCCATTTTCCAACTACTTTAAACTTGTGGCAACTTTTTTTGAGTCATTCAAGTCATCAGTCCGCCCTAGGTTATCAATCACTAATCAATAAGAATGTGTTTTGTACACTTGGTTTATACATCATGTACAAGAATGACTCAATAAATTAATTTCTCCTATTTTTAAATCAACTAACCAATTCTTGTAGAATCGACGACGACAATCTTCACTCAGATGTTCAGCCCAAACAAGTTTCAATGCACGAAGACCATGAGGAGTGTCAATATATCCAACAACTCCAACAGCCACCATAGGTGGAGTCTCGATAATTGTAACAGCTTCCACAATTTCCTTCTTATTTACCTCTGCAATGTAATAATGTAATTAATTTACCAAATTGGGGAATTATTGGACTTACTTGAGCCAGGTTTATCAGACTCCCTAACAATATGGGTCATACCAGCTTTGTACCCCAAAAATGCCGTGAGATGAACCGGCTTCTTGGGATCATCTTTAGGGAATGCCTTAACCTTTCCACGATGACGCCTTGCCCTTTTCTTTGGGTAAAATCCCATAGAACCATGTCGAGGAGCACTAAATTTACGATGAGACTGAAAATAAAAAAAAATGAGGAGTTGTGTGGGTGTGGTTTTAAATGTGACTGTAGCTCGCATGGCCTATCCCCCACCTCATTGTCCATCGGACTAGAGAACGATAATGAAATATGCGACCTTTTGACCTCATCAATTGACGGATCATTTTTATGTACAACGCTGCGGTAGCGGCAACTATTATAGTAATAGCACCTAATCCGCCCTGACCTTTGCTAGAACGGTGGTTAAACCATTCCCGCAAAAGACAAGCGTTGAACAAAACCTCAAACTAAATAAAGTATTGAATATTAATGAAGCTTTTGAGGGGGTGTAACTAAAAAATAAAAAAAAAACACAACTTACCATCTTGCAGCTCTCCTTTGGAATGAGAAGACTAAAATGACGGCATGGACAATCAAGTGAAAAAGCATGGGCCAACTTCTAACCTAACTCAACAGAGGCCCTCTCCTACAACAAAATGAGAATTGGACCAAAGCAGAGACGTCGAACAAGGATTTTAAAGATTAATTAAAAACTACCCTTTCTTCTGAAATTATAATTTGATGATAATAATTGATTTGATTATAACTTTCCTAATCTCAGGCCTCAGTTGGATGGTGAGAGATTTGAATGAAATTATTTAAATTTCATTATTCCCAATCTCCCATTGCCCCATATAATCCAAACCCATTTGAGGCGGGAATTCGTCATTTGTTGTTCCCCTTCTTCCCTCTCAGTGTATATTACATCCACAGCGGCACTACTAGTGGTACTGGTCTCTTTTTAACAATACGATCTCGTCCATCCGTCGCAGTCTTATTTTGTTGTGGGAAGAACTAACACCATTTTAAGAAAGGTAAGCCAACAACTGTTAACATCCCTTCCTATAACATTCACAATTCTTTGTGTGGCTAGCAGAATAAAAGGGTGGGTGTTATCAACGGATTTTAATCGTTTTTTATAGATTTTTTTCAAAAATTTCAATGGAGTATCCATTTCGTCTCTCTGAAATATTTCCGGAGGAAATAACCGTCATTGGAAATGATCTCATCCCTGTAGGATGTCCAATGTTGGTTCAGCTTGGAGCAAAGTAAGTGAAGGGTGATTGTTTTTTTTTGATTAATCAATTCCACCTACGACGGAAAGTTGGAATTTTTTAATTACGATGTAGCCCTTTTTTTTAAGGAATTCCTTCTATTCTTGTCATTTATGTAACTGTATAACATCCGTATTATTCGTTATGGTTGAGAGGACGTGACATATAAATACAGTTACGCATTTTTATGTTTTTAGCTATCTTTATGTGCAGGGTATTTTTATCAAGAGTAGTTCATAAACAATGCGCATTGGTATCTTGTGAGATTTTATTGAGAAATGAGGTTTTTTTGTCCGTTACAAAGTTGTTGAACGTTGGAGTTTTGAGTTAAGTGATGATTATTTACTTTAAATTATGTGATTAGTCAAGAAATCTTTAGAATTGAAAGTCATTGGCCTTGCTAGCCATTCTTCCGGTTGGAAATCTCAGTGATGCGAAAACTTTGTAGTGGGTAATGTGGGTAAAACCACTGTATTTTTGCAACTAATTTAACATAGAATTGGTTATTCTCAAAAATGAATGTAATTGACCTAATTGACTTTTAATTTTGTAGAGTGGTTCGTGAACGCGTCTCTGAAATAATGGATACAATGGGTCGTGCATCTGCAGAGGCTCAATCTCTCCATTCAATCATCACAAATGCTGAAAAGTTGAAACAGGGAGATAACAAGTTGTACATGTTTTGCGACTTTGGAACAAACAGAGCTGTTGGATTGTTGAGAATTGGGAAAAAGAAGTTGTTCTTGTTTGATGATTCTGGAACACAGCATGAATTGATGCCTTTGTGCATTTTGGATTTCTACATTCATGAGACACGTCAACGGAAGGTGAGATTAAATTTTGTTAGACATGTTAATAAAAGCTGGCTTGCTTACTAACTCTTTAAATGGGTTTTTAGGGAGCTGGGAAATATTTGTTTGATCATATGTTACGGGATCAGGGAATTCCTGTTCAACATTTTGCTATTGATCGCCCATCAGACAAATTTGTCTACTTCTTAAGGAAGCATTATGGGTTAATGAAGGTTTTGCCACAAGTGAATAACTTTGTGCTGTTTGAAGGATTCTTTGAAGATAGAGCAGGTGGGTTATTTTTATAATTATTCCGTTGTTGAGTAGTACTTTTAATGTTTGTTATTTAGACTATGCTGGAAAGAAGAAGCGTTGGACAGGCCTTGATCAAACGCCTGATGTTCATCACGTGGCACATCCAAAAGATAAAATTTCTCGAGCTGAAGATTCTCTTTTGTACAATTGTGAGCCACTTATTCATCTTCGGTAAGAAATAAAACTTTAATCTATCTTCATTTACCCATTCATTCCTTCGGTGATTATATTCTTGTGTTTTGCATTTATTTTAACCTTTTCTCAAAATTGTATTTTATTTTCTTAACTAATAATAAATTTTATTGCTTAACTAGCAATGGTCACCAGTTACCTCCAAATTACACACAAAGAAGGCACAATACCACGATTGGAGATATTCTCCAACCACCGTCACCAACTGGTCATCATTATGGCAATGGGCATAATGGAAATGGACACAATGGGAATGGGCATGCCGGGTCCAATTTCATGTAATTACTGGATGTTGTTAACCAAACACTCACCAGAAGTAACTGAAGATCATTCATTTGCAAGATATTAACCAAATTAATTTCGTTTTCATTTTTTAAGGCTATTTATTGTAACGCTTTGAGCAATCGTCGCAGTGAAAATAGCGCTTAAATTAATATAATTTAAAATCCCACAATATTTGTTAAAATCCTCACATGTTATTGCAGTATTTCAATAATTTGGTTGTTTTATGCATTTATAAGATCTCTTCTTACAATGAAACCACTAATAATGAGCAATCTAATGTGCAAAATCATTTAACAGTATTTCTACTCACCATTCTGACCCACGTCACATTTTTTTCAAAAATTTTTATACTGATTTAATAATAATTTATAGTCCTACTGGGTCTGGTCTTTTGAGTTTATACTTGTACCTGCCTAATTTGTTTTAGCCACATTCCTAAATTATGTATTTTTCGTCAGACATCGAATCATTTGCAGTCTAATCATAAACCAAAGGTAGCTTACTTACGGTGAAGGCAGTTACTATATATCAAAAACATTTTGTATATACAAGTGCTTTTTTGTCTATGCGTGAGTGTCATTGTTTGTATTGTATTTAATTATAATAGAAGCGTTTCTCAGAAGCCGAAGAGGAAGTTTTGACGACGATGAAGATCTTGAAGTTGACCATTTGCGTCATTTACCCCGTCACATCAGTCGTCTAACAACATTAACCCCTGAAGACATCGAGATTTGCTATGATATGGATGTGGAGGATATGGATTCTTCACAATTTAAAAAATTAAGGGCTAACTCTAGGTCCCGTGATTTGGATCAAAGCCATGAAAATTTGTGGTAGATTTGTCTAGTGTAATTAATCCTTGCCTCTGTTTGATGTTGATTTTACAAAGTAAGGATAACCAGCAAAAATTTAATATTCATTGTTCCCACATTAATTTATTAATTGATTGATTACTTACTGTAATAAACTTAACTATTTAATTGCTCTACAATTTGTAATGCTAGCATTTTTTTATCTTTTTGCAACGGAAAAGAATAATTGAGGTGTTATTCTATTTCATCCCTTTAGCCTTCTTTTTATTTGTTAATCAAACAAACATATCTTAATTCATCTTAATTTTGTAGTTTACTTCAGTTTCTTTATTGATTTCTGATGAACTAAATAAGCTAGAGTTGCAAATGCCACTAAATAATTCAACATTCAAACATTTGGTTTTATAATATTTTTCCGAAAATCGATTTGATAGTCAGCAGTCGCAAAAGGTTTGAATTTTTTTAATTTGCTAGAAAATAAAATTTAAAGTCTAATCTTCATTTGAATTCCTCAGAGCATTCAGACTTTTGTAAAGTTGCATAAAATTTGGGCGTGCATTTGGATCCATTTCCCAACATTGAGACATCAAGTTGTATCTTAAAATAATTATTAGATGAGCTAGGATTTGCAAGTGTTGCTTACATCTCATCGGTACAGCCTCTGGGTTGATTTGGTCGTAGTCCATCAATTAACTGATAAACAAATTCTTG
>JAAOWG010000221.1:0-29247 GCA_036491945.1 Paranurophorus simplex
TGTAGGATTTATCAGACTGATATTGTGAGGGTATATATTCAGAATATGATTCAGGTCAATTGGGGTCAGTTTGAGTTGGTAGGTTAGCCAACACAAATTTTTGAATATTATCAAAAATTTTAATTTTGAGAATTTTCTTTGTGGGGTGGTTGGCTAAGGAAAGGTTAGGTTTTCGAATAGAAAAGACTTATATTGGTAACCCCTACTGATTTTCGAAAGTATTCCCTGACTCGGGCTATATGAAGTTGCACAGGAAGTTTTGATTATTCTAGTTACTGTCCTAGAACTTGCTGACTTCCCTGTGTTCACTTTAAGTTGTGAAAGAATTTTTTGACTGCTGTTTTTTGGCGAAACTTTGACCATTCTGATGACTCACAGGAGTAAAAATCGACTTTCTTTCACGTCCTTTCAAATTTTCACTAGTTCCAGTATCCCGATATTTCTGAATTATGGTTTGAATTGTGCTCTTGGGTATTTCCAGCATTGTTGATATGCTTGCATATGATTTTGGAACACTCTCGTACCCTTTCCTCAAATTAATAATCTGCGTCGGTACCTCTTTTGTTTTTCTTGACATCTTCAATCTACTTCTCTAAAAATTACCATTTTTATGCCTCAGTAAATATAAATGTATGGCAATTGAAAATAAAATATATATTTATGTTTTTACCTGTTTTAAGAGCTACTGTTACAAAAGTGCGAATAATTTTGTCAAGGTTTTTTTATCTTCAAATTCGAATTTTTGGTGCGGCCATGCAGACATATACAATTATCCAAAGAATAATATTGAATAGTTTATAAAATAAGCCCCTACTACTGAAAATTTCATAAAAATCTATGCAGTAGCTATTGAATACCATGCCTTTGAATGTGCACCTCGGAGGGGTACGAATATTTTTGCCACTATGTGTGCATACATAAATCCATACATTATAATATATTGATTGATTTGTACAAGGAATTTGCTGCAATTCAAATTTGATTTATGTAGCCTCTTGACCTATCTAAAGAAACATCTTATAAATAGGTTGAACAAATAGTTTGCATATCCAATTCATTGAAGTAACAAATAAATGAAAAGGCATACAATTTATTTATTTATTTTGATACAGCACCATAATATTTTCTAATAAAAGTTAATCTAAAACTATAAAACTAGTGCATATGTATGTAGTTGTTACATTTAAGGTTTTTGCATCAATAATATTGAAAAAGGCAGTGGTGAATATGATTGTTTTCAGTTGAACATAGTAAAACTAACTCTATGTAGCCCAAAATTTCAATTATTCAACATCTCATCGTAACTTCTTAATATCGCCAAATACCTATCAAAACTTAGGCGTACTCTATTATTATTCCGATGCCTTAAGTTTACTTGCTTCATATGTAGGATTTCAGAGCAAATCACCGCATGCTTGCTGTCACACGAAACTGTTGAAACTTCCCTAGCTTGAACGGCATGATTTAAGGAAAGAGTAATCAATCCTTCGTCATTAGAACTGTCTGAAGTCCATCCACGACAATTATTAGCCTTTGCTGTACTCCTTGTCCAAAACGACAAATGTTGATCTCTGAAAAAAAAATATAACTATTAACTAACTGTGATGTTCTGTTTAATGTGCATAATATGTAATTTCTCTAACCTCTCAATGCCTCCGATTTGATTCCCATTAAAAGAATAAAGCTTATTAGCAATGAGTTCTCCCGTACTTGAGATAAGGGTTTCATTTTTCAGGTTTATGTAACTGATGTGGTAATTGTTTCTTTCTTTGGTGAGCTGAAGTGCTCTAAACACTCCGTGTAAATTGTTCTTTACAGCTTGTCTTTGGCAGTGATAGTTTAGTTGATTTGAACCACCCATACTTCCAGTCAATTGAGAATTTAAAGCGACCAAACGAGCATTCGTCTAAAAAATTGAGCTATCTCTTAAATCATAGTAACAGAGTGGTGATAAGCAGGCTTTATTACCAGAATTGTTTTATCAATTATGACATGTTTCCACTGATGTTCCGTCTTTAATGCAGAATCTTCTTGCCGGGTGTAAGCTTTATTAGGTAGAAACATTTCGGAAACTGGGTCTGACAGAAATGATTTCTAAGTTTGAAAATAATTAATTTAGTAATCTTATTCAGATATTTAAACAATCCTAATTACGGTTTCAAAGCAATGTCCATTTTTGCAATTTGATCCTCTCACTGTTTCCTCTGGTCTTTTTTGAGCAGCCTGAGTTCGTGTATCAGGGGATGAAATGGTTATGCCTTCCTTTAATTTAATAAAAGAAATAAGCTAAGAAAAAAGCCGTTTCTTTACCCCAAACGATTTCCAACCAGCTTTCACTCGTCCATAAAAACGTTCTTCATCTTCAACGTATCCCACTGTCCCAATAAATGCGTGTTTTTGCATCTAAAATGAATGAATGGAAGGGCTTTAAGTGTAACAATTTACTCACCTGAAACATTGCCATCCTTGTAGGAAATACTAAGGCACCAGGTACAATTCTGTATAAATTTTCTGGTGGAACACCTTAAGAAAAGATTCGTTTCAAAATTGAATTATAATAAGCCATCTTTTGCATCATGTTGAAAATGTTACCTGGATTCAAGTTGTCCGTAGGTCTATATCTTGATGGATCTGGACTTCCTGATCTTGAACAATCATCTAAGATACAAGCATAACGAACAATTCAACGTTATCATTGATTTAAAAAAAGAATGTTTACTTGGACTGCAAGTGCCAGGTGGACCCCTAGGACCTTTTATTAATGAGCAGGGTTATGAGTCGTTAAATTAATAGATTTTTTAATTGCACGTAATTAAATACACAGACCTGGTGGGCCTCGTTCAATTTGTTGATAAGGGATAGGGGCCATGTCTCCCTTTTCACCCTTCTCACCCTGAATTGAGATGCCAGGATATCCTCTATCACCCTTTTCTCCCTTGAAGACGTTTAATTTTATAATAGTATCAATTATTTCATCAATTGTTGGACAATTGCAGGAAGCCAATGCACCCGGTTGCGTAAAGGAAGATGCGAGTTGATTAATAGTAGTTGTAGTTGTTGGCCTAGTTGTGGTTGTTGTTGTTGGTTTAGTGGTTGTAGTAGTATCGGGAGTATCAAAAGACTGATTTGGCGTTGTTGTAGTACTTGTTGTGCTTGAACCACCATCCGTTATTTCCGGATTAATTATCGTCACCTTTGTTATCGTATCATCATCATAATTCAAATTCAATTCATCAATATCATGGTGATTAATTTCATCTCCTCTTTTATTTGGAGCAATTGTTGCAATCAACTTTACCTCAGCTTGTTCAGGTGGACCCGAATCGAAATCATCCCCCCAATCATCAAAATCATCCGTTTCTCGATTGTGTCTTGCTTTCGAACTTTGATTCTTCAGAGACTAAAATAATAAATCATTGTATTTCCACATGCAATCATTTGCATATATGTTAGGAAATAAAACAGAACTTAACCTTGATACTTTGTTGATTTTTGACATCAATTTGATGACAGTGGAGTACCAAAGAGCCAAAAATCATCCACAATATCAACACTTGACAGTTACGAAGCATCATTTTATTTCTTAGCACATTCACAATACCGACTAATTAGAGGGAGATGTAGAAGGTGATGAGACAAAAAACGTCTCAAGTCTGTTTGCAGATTCTCTCAGCTCAAAGACTTTGCTTACAAGTCAAAGAAATAATGATTGTGCATTATTCCATTCTTTTCTTTTTGCTTTAAAAGAAATAAAGTAGCATCTGGTTAAGGTTTTGTTTTTGTATATCGCGAATCCCAATTACCTATCACTGACTAAGGGGAAACACTTTTTAGTCTGGAAGTTTTACGTTCAAGTTTTACATCCACTTAGCCGGACTTGCTGATAAATGGGGGCATAAACCTCAGGCTTCAAAGCCTCAGTTTAAATAATAACTCGTATAAATTTGAGACTTTTGGGAATCGTTTTCGGTTATTAACAACTTCTAACAACATCTTGCTTCATATTCGGGGAAAAATGTAAACCAATCTCAAAGTTAATTATGTATGTAACCTCTCACATTCTCACTGAAACAAGCAGACAACTTAAACCAACTGATGAAGATGATTAAAAGAGTTGTAAGTTTTTCTGGAGATGATTACTTTGCATAGTACTGATGGGATTATGAAATGTATGTGTCATGAAGTGAATACAAAATAATTATGTTCGTGCAAATGTGAGATTAGATTAGCAAGGAACCATGCAATTTCGACTGTTAAGTCTACAAGTCTGAAATGTTGATTTGTTTATGTTTGAATTTCTGTCCACCTTTAGAGATTGACGATGACCACAGACGGAAGTTGGAGTGATTAAACTTGAAAATGAATCAATAATGAGTTTGTGAGAGTGATTTTTATGGAAATCCAATTAACAAATTCCATAATAATAAACACAATAGCTTTGCCCAACTTTGTGAGCCGCTTTTTTATTAGTCTGGACTGGAACGAAATTCATAATAAAATATCCTGTTGGTTCTGACCCGTAAAATTCTAAAACTATAAAAACTCATCTTGCTGTATAACATAAACTATAATTTGCATCCAGTCGCAAAATTTACCACATTATAAAGTAATTAAAATTCTTTGCTGCCATAATCTCATCATTGTTCATATTTATAGCTTTGTGTCCAGAAAAATCAACTGTCAAACTAAATTCACTTCTTTACATTTCGCTACAAAACGAATAAACCAAATCATTCATTACAATCTATTAATGACTTTACATGTCAGACATTACATGTTCAAGATAAAATTGAAGAGATTATACCGGAGCATGTTGTGCCAGTCATTCCAAAGGAATTGTAATGTTTTTTTTGCGAATACTTAATGGTAAAGTTGAATGGCTGGAAAATGGAAAGATACATATTGTTTAAATTGCGGTTGGTTTGATCAGCTTGGTGGAATTTGCAAAGTCCAAGCTTAACGGAATTGATAAATCTTTCGTGTCACTTTTGATCGTTGCCACCAAATAAAATAAATTATGAATATGTATCTCATGGGGGGAATGATTTGTACTGAGATTTAATTAATTATTGGATTAATTCCATTTCATTCAAAAGTTACATATGTATTATTCATTCAATGAATTATATGTACGTATGAGTAAAATTGTGATACGGTTTTTTACAGAATGAAAGAAGAGATTGAAATATATTTATCTTTTTTCAACACCAAACATGCAAAAATCCATGCCCCAGCACTAAATTTATGTCAAAAGTTTCTCACCCATTCATATCAAAACAATACCTCACCGAGTTCCAAATTGGTCTTTATTTTTTATATAATTTTCCAACAAAGTTTATTCAATTTATGTTTATAATTCAAATGTTTAAATTCTCACTTGCAAATTTCCTGGAATGACGCATGCATGCACAGTGCTAATGGGACATATGTACCACATGCTGCATCTTTTGGATCAATGTTTCCTCCTAAATAAAATGTACATTGTAATTAACACTTTCAAGCTAATAAATAAATCTCCACAATTATAAACATGTAACCAACCATGGGTTTCAAGACAAGCTGCTAGCTTCTTTTTGGAGTCAGCCCTGGTTGGTTCAGGCATCGTAGCATCAATGAGCTTATTAATGTTTTCTTTGTGTGGTTTTCCAGATTCATCGACCTAATGTAATGCTGATGAAATTTTTTAATTGAAAATATATCTTACCAGTTCCTTTTTCTCCATAATGCATTTAGAAAAACACTGTGAACATTTGAACGGATTAAATAAGCTATAGTTGGTATCTTAAATTGCTTACACCCATTTTATCTGGAGACAGTTTCTCCGGATTATCAATTCCGACCGTCTTTGCACACTCCTTCATATTGTTTAATTGAGTTTCCGTTACGGTTAAGGGTAGGCCACGACATTTCATCTCGGCAGCAGTTGCCTTTAAATTAATTGATTATGAAATGAATTAGAAATACAACTAGCAGTAATACCATTTGACAAATGCAAATAATTCCTAAGACAAATTTAAGCATTTTATTTCAGGTATTGAAAAATCCAGCAAAGTCAAGCTGTAGAGACTTTTCTCCCGAAATGATCAAATACGAGCTGTTTTATATTCCAAATTACATGTTCGTAATTACAAGTAATTCGTATTCATGTGGATTTTTCTCATTGTCATTTCATTTTTGGACAATTTAGAAGTGGCATTTGTGAGCATGATCTTTCATTATTGTTTTTTTATGCACTTTGTTTTGTAAAATTATACGTTTTTATAATTTTCAATTGTAGACATCAGTTGTCGGATGGTTTCAAGGCTGAGTCCAAAGTTTTTGGATTTGTAAGCAAAAAAGGTCGGTGGTACCTCAAGGTTTTCTGACTATCATTTACATAATATATAAGATGATGTTTTTTAAAGAATTTCTTGAGACGCAAAAGTGTCACACAGTGCCTAATTAAACTTTAAACTTTTTGGAACTATTTTGATTTAAATAAAAGTAATTCTGATTCAATTAACAGTGTTTATTTCCGGTCTAAAATGGTCAACTTTTGGTATCACTGAGCTATAAAAACACGCAACCTATGTAAACAATACGTGCTTTTTTCTATAAAAGCAAATTAACTGAATGCAAGTTAACATTAAATGTGGTTAATTTCCATTGGAATAATTAAAGAAATATCAACAATTTAGAACAACTATCTATGTTTCACCCGCTCCCCGAAAAAATGCCAAAATAACGAATTGTTGGCATTCAGTAAATCTATAATTATCAAGATAGAATAAGTTGTTTTTTATTTTTTTTAAATCGATCCTGCAGATTATCATTAAAGCATTCTAAGGCGAAGATTGGCTACATCAAGGTAAAGGTTTGCAGGATTTATGCTTGGAATACAAGTCTCACTGATTCAGGTTATATTTAAATCTATTCATAAAATTATCAAGTTATTTTAACAAAGTGTATGAATGACTAGTTAATTGCATTTGCACCTAAATAGTTGTTGCATAAAGTCTTCTATTGTTTACATTTTAGTTAAAATTGAAGAAATTTGCTATTACATGGTTGAAATTGGTAAAACTTTTAAATATAATTTATATATTAAGTATGTTTAGTCTTCTCTAAAGTTTATACGTAAGCACAATTATCATTTAGTCATTTAGTGTACTGACTTAATTCTTCATCACAAAAATTGACACATTTAGGAGAAACAAAAATGGTATAATATGTGAATTTATAACATATAAATATATTTGTATTCGATGGGTAAATATTTAATTATCAAGCATGATTTAATATTAATGGTTGGATTTAAAGAATTATAAGAATAATTAATGCTATAGTAAATAACTGCTACGATTGATACCTGGAAGATTGAGCCTTTCAACCTGTTACCATTTGTATACAAATTATATTGCAGAAAAACAAATAAGTTAACCTGAACATCCCCAAACTTCATTCATCTCAGAATTATTATAGATCCAATTCCATCCATGATTTTAATTTAAGTATCTTACTAATCAAATACCAAACTGTTATTTTCATTATATCTGTAATGAAAAGTTTGAAGCAATTTAATTTAGTGTAGAATAACGATATTCTTTATTTCGCTGCAGATTAGGTTGAAACTGGAAAGGGCACCCAGGCGTGCAATAAGATCATCTATTGTCCGTTGCTTTCCTGTAACATTATAAGTTGATAAATTGGGTGAGTGAGTAAATTAAAATTAAGTTGCTTTACAAAGGCTTTTGTGCATACCGACAATTAAACAACCATTTGATAACTCTTGCATTCCTCTCAACAATTGAAGGTTCTCCATGATGCACAACAATAGAGGGTCCATTATTAGTTGTATTTCCATTCCCTACTGGAGGGGAGTAACCAGGAGCTCCTATGGTTCGAGCCCCAATCATTTTATTGGGTGGCGAATCTTCAAATTCAGAATCCCCACTACCACTTTTTCTAGCAAAGGAATCAATGCTTGAAACGCTTGAAAAGAATACAGGAGATTCACTCCCATCTCTTTTGAGAGTTTGGTTACTTATGGGAGTTGGAACAAGGACTTCACTGGAACCTTTTTTATCCAGACCAAGTTGATTAAAAAAACTATCCAACTCCGACGTTTTTCCACTTTTGAGCGTAACATTCTCATACGCACTAGCCTTCGTTGTTACAGAAGGTCTGGAATAAATGTGGGGTTGAAGATGTACTGGATAAGAAGAGTAGTGGGAGGTTGGTTGTAAAGTATGATAATTATGACCACGTTGATGATAATTCTTGAGGTGAGGTTGCTGGTAACCGGTGCTTTGATAATGACTCTTCTGTCCACCTTCCAAAAAAAGACAACAATTAGCTTAAAAATCTTTATGAAAGGAAACTCAATTACTTGAATTGTTCATTGAAGGGAAGTCATAAGTGGATATAGAATTATGCAAAGGAACAGGGGGTGGTCCCAAATCCACATGAACCAAAGTAAATCCAGGAGTAAGGGTGGAAGCTTTCAAGTAACGATGACTTAGATCTGATTTTGAACGAAGGATAGGTCGTCTCATTGGAGAAACTGGAAAATGAAAACGGAAATTAGATTTTGGGAAATATTGATGAATCCAATGATGGAGCTATGATGAAGGGATTATAAACATGCATTATGTTAACTTTGATTTCAAAATCCCAGAAAAAGCGTCATAAATTTCAACTAACCAATTCTAGGTTTTAATGTAGAGTTGCTGGTGGGTAAAGTTTGGACTTGGCCACATTCCATGTAATGATTAGAAGCTTTCTGTTGTGTAGCTGTTGAAGTGACGCCATAAAGAGAATTTTCTGTTATTGACTTGGACATCTTCCCATTGGAGGAGGAAGGGAGACTAACGGTGACATGACTTTTTCCTTTTGTTTTGCTTCTGCTTGGGGAACGTTTCATCAATATCCCATCATCCGTTGATACCGTTGATTTTTTACTACCATTCCGATTCAGCTTATGATCATCAGTCCTTGAGGAATCATCATCATCTCCGTCAACATCTGCTGAAATTCCATCCTCTGATTCTTCCTCCTCCTCCTCCTCTTCTTCTGATGGACTATTGGAAAGGGAAATATTATGAGCCATGCTAACATTGTTGCTGGAGAAAACTGAGCCACTTCCACTCGTCCTTCTGCCACCCCCACTTTCAACATCTTGATGAGACATTGGACTGGAAGATGAAAGTCTGGAACGAGTACGAGGGCTATACCGCATGGATACATCTTCATTGTTAGAATGACTTCGAGAACTAATTGAAGAAACCCCGGACATGGATACGGCTGCAGAAAGGGGTGCTTTAGCATGGGATTGATGAGGGGGAGGGTGTGATGCTTGATTCCTTGTAGTTGCCGTCTTGTCGCTTATAGAAGAATTTTGACGATCCAACATCGGAGTTACGGGAGGATCAGGAGTCCAGAATGCTGGAGGTGGACTTATTATGGGACCAGAATCTGACATTGGTGACTCCATTACAACGTCTGGGGGTGGGGTTGGAGGTAAAATTGGGGATGGAAGTGTTATTGGTTGTAAAATGGGGTCAGTTGTGTTGGATTTTTTAGGTTTATTTCGTATAACAGTGCTTGTGTCTCCAGCATCAGTAGGACAACTTTTAATTCTATGTTTTTTGGGAGGAGGAGGTGGAAGCATTACCCCAGCTGTATTAGGGTCTAATGGAAACGCTGGTGGGATATGAACTAAGCGTTGAGGAAAATCAGAGGGTCGATTAGGTTTGGATGTTTTTCTTGGGCTTTTGGGTGGCAGTGGGGGTGGACTGCTTTCTAAAGGATTTTTTCGTTCTTTTGGTTTTTCTGATAAAAAAAAACAAAGATTTTTCATTAGTGTCATGTCAATTTGGATTAGAATTACAAATTATAATCTGTCGGATGTGGGGAATGAATTTTGAATTGAGGATGGAACCAAATAGAACAGGAAGGGTCAAAGTTGCATGTCATTTGTAATATGTAAATAAAATACACTAAGTTGAAAAGAGCAACAGTTATTTTTATCCAGGAAGTAAAAAAGCCATCGACCCGTAATCAAATCTTGCTGGAAGTAATCATACACACAAAAGTTGTAAAGGATTGAAAGTTTGTTCTACTAAACTGGGTTGTCACAAATCAGAAATTGGGCAAGTATAAAAAATGCAATCCCAGCGATGCAGAAATTATCAGTGTAATATCATATCATCATCCATTCTGTAATTAGTTCCATGTAATTTATACCGTAATTCCCAATTTCATTTTAATTCTTCGATTGTTTTGTATATTTTACTCCCAGGATGTTCATGCAATATTTTTCATCCCGCTAACCGTCAAATGTCCAATTATGGTATTTTAGAATGACAGTTTCTACCAAAATAAATTGAAAAATTTGATACAGCTTTTTAAGCATGTGTATGTATGCATTTTGTACAAAATACATATTCTATGTCCTATGTATGTAATACTATTGTAGTAGGGTCATTAAATTGGCTATTTCAAATAAAAATAAGTACTGAGGCATAAACATTGTTGAATAAACTGACTTCACTTTCGGAAACAACTACATATGACCATTTTTGTTTTTAAGAAATATTGATATTTGTTAGGGTATTAGTGGTTGAAAGGTCAGATTATCATTATAGTTAAGGTTTTAATGATTTGTTGTTCATGTTTGACCCATATGAACTATTCTTTATAAGAAAAATGCCAAATGTGGAAAAAGCCAAAAATTATGGGTTGGTCTGTATTTCTATAATTTAGATTTAATACAAGAAACTTTGGTTTAATGGTTTCATGAATAAATTTGTAGAATAAAAAAATTAAGAAATTATTTTGTTGAAGGAAAATGATAAATACATTGTATGTCACAGCACAAAAAGATCAATTTCGTCTGAAACATCAATCAAAGTTAAAACTGAGTGCTTCAATAAGAAACCTGCGACATCAAGTAGAAAAGCATCATATCAATAGCCAAATTGAGTACTATTTAACCACGTCAAATCATTTAGTCAAACGGTTTATATCTACCAAGAATTTCGAGTTGCATGAATTCAGAAATGACGCATTTCTTCTGATCTTTTTAAATATAAAGATTACTAAAGGAATCGGTATGTAAATTGAATAATGCTAAAAATGCTGAAAAATTATATTTAGTGTTTCAGTGAAACATATACATACATACATATAAACGACCAGTTCAGGTAGTGTACCACTCATTTCTGTTGAATAAATATTCAACCTACCTACACTTTTAATTTTAAATTCTTTGAGATATTTGAGGATAAATCTTTTTTCATTCTATGTAAATAAAGGTTACATATAAAACTCAAATCATATAGTAATTACTTCAATTGTCTTTGTTTTTACAACTGATTGATTACATTTTAATCCAACACTAATCCATCGCTGCTCAACGACTGTACACTTTAATCATTCATCTTACTTATCTAATAACAAAAAGACTTATAATAGACAAAAAGTCTGCAGACAGATCACTTTCTCTTCCAAAGTCATTGACCAATTTGCAAGAACAAGTTAACAAAAAAACCAAACCCACAGATTCATTCATAAATAGGACAATTTCATATCTAAATAAATACATCAGCTAAATACATCACAAAATACAGATAAACTTCAATCATATTGATAGTTGCTGACATTAGATTTAAATGGTACGATATTGCAATGCTGCACGAAATATAATTAAATATCAACTACAAAAGCTAGCCGAAAGTTACACAAAACTTGGAATTAAAAAATATTGCTCTATTGTATGGTGATTGCTATCAACATTTTGCACAAAACGAATAGATAAGTATGTAAATATCAAGAAAGGACGGGATGGTAGATATAAGAAAATAAAACATGACAACTATTTATTTAAATACACAGAAAAAGATTTTGGTAATCTAGTCACACCTCTTTGGTTGGTATTTCGATAAATTCATTTCTAAAAATTAAAGATCTTTATCGCCTTTTCTTGAATTGCAACAATGTATTTGTTCTTCGTCATGTTCATCGATAGCTGGATAAAACGTCAGATAAAATTTACATTACTAGATGCAGGTGAACAAATATTTCAGGCCTAATGGTGCAAACAATGAAATGTAATCTTTGGTTAAGTTGACATTATCAAGTCGTGGGAAATTCCTTGAACATAGGATTAAAAAAACGAGATTATATAGTCTCAATAACAGTTAATGTCTTCCAAAGATGAATTTACTACAGTAAAACGTATACTGATCATTTCAAGGATTTGGAGAATTGGCCCTTTTCCATGCTTTTAATTTGAACCTTCCGTTCTTTTGGCAATTTCGTAGCATCTTTGCTTTCAACCCAACGAGCCAACAATCTAAACAATGAAATACAAGCGTGTGAGAAGTACCAATACCATTTCAATCTCTCTTGTTTGTCTTTAACATGATGTGTTTTTGTTTTAAAATGTTGTACAAAGGATTTGAGAATTTGCTCATGTGGCATTATTGGACATGGTGATAAGGTTTTATCCACATGCCACAAGAAAATTAAAGCTTGCTAATTGTATTCCTGTCGTAGATTCATTATTGTATCTTAATCCGTAACAACTTTATTTAATACCTTGACTCTGGTTATTTTTTGCAGGAACAATAGGCAATTGATGCTTTCCCAGACTGCTATACAACGATCCATTTTGACTAAAGGAAGTAAATATCATCATGCCTTGAGGTAAGTCTAATGCGCCTGCGTTTGATACTGCAACGCTTGAAGAGTTGGTTACCCCTTTATTTAAGCCTTTTGCTCTATCACTCCCACTTGAGTTTGAAGTTGCTTCTTTTTCTAAAAGAATTCTACTATTTGATGATCTTAAGGGTTTGTTGCTATATTCTTCGGATGGTTTTGAACCACTTTCAATTATCGTTACTTTTGCTGTGATTTGGGATCCTTGCGTTTGACTTTGAGCCACGCGATGTTCTTTCTTTGAACTTTTACTGTGCTTTTCTCTTTTTATGGAGTTGATGTAGTTTGTATGCATCAAATGAAGATATTCGTGATCCCAATGTTCGTGAGGGAATGGAGGACATACACCACAATTGTAAGTGAAAGCTCCATAAGGAAATGGTGGGGCTGATGGGGGCGGTTTCATTTGCTTTTGTCCACTCCTGTAATGTTCCATTGTTGGGGATCTAGGAAGAGGAACGTGGACGTGGAGATGTTCTGCGTTTTTAAACTCTTGTCGGTTATCAAGAACGCTTTCTGATTTTACATAAAAAGCTTTACTCTCTTGTAAAAGTTCCACTGCACTTTTTCTTCGTCCTGAAACAAAATAATGGAGGATTAGATTTAGAATATGGAAATACTTTTAACAAATAAAGTCGTGTATCTGCAGAATGTAATATTTCAGATGTAGTTGACACTTGAATGCAACCAAACCCAAACTCACTAGACTCAAGGACTAATGCATAATGGCTTTCTTTCTCCTCGACAGGAAACAAAACAATTTGTAGTTACTTTTGTTTCTTATTTTATTACCAGGATTTGCACAACATTATACAAAAGTAATGGTTTTGAGATTTCTTCTAAAATTGAATAATGTAATGAAATTTTGAAACCCATGTCAAATGATCCAAATAAAAGGTACATACATTATAATAATCTGTCAAATCTGTACCAAAGTAATCAAGTACAATCTATAAATTTCGCGAATCTCATCATTTGTATTTGACCTTTAAAGCAAAAGATTCTGCTCTATTCATATGATATGCATGTACGGGTAGTTAATCCGATCAGCTACAATGGACGAATTTGCCTAAAGAAATGGTGAATTAGAAACCTGTCACGAATAACAAACAAAACTAATTGGAACTGGAACATGAGTTTCACTGCATGACTCTGACCTTTTCCAAAACTTTGCTAATGTTTGAGTAGAATTATTGGTACGTGCTAAAAGAATGTTGCAGCTTCTAAGCTGTAACTTGTTCAATAATTTATTTCGTCCAGGAAGCAAACTTGGAAATCCTACTCAGGAACTATTTAAAGCAAAATAAAAGTATGCGCATGATAAATTTCAAAACAAAAACGAAGAAGCTTTCGTCATAGGCTATACTTAGTGTTCATTTACTCAAGAAAGAATACGTTTACAAACATTTAAATTAAAGGGGATTAAATAATCACTCAAATCAAAAGAAATATAACGGGATTACTCTTCAAGTAAATTCGCAAATTGAGGACGTAATTATCAAACCTAATCAACCATAGCCTCATCATCAAAAAAGCAATAAAAATCAGACTCAATCAAACTATGTACGTGAATGAGAACCACTTTCGAATTTTCTTTAACCCGTTTTGTTCTTCAATTCTATAAAGGTTTGATAGCGATAAAGGCTAAATTGCTCATAAAGAAAACAAGTGGTTTACTTGTTTATGTAAAATTGTCCTCCAACAGTTCATCCTATAATTCCATTCATGCATATCAACAAAGGAAATTGGTCGTTTTAAAGAGTAAGCACCTTTTTAACTAAACCATGCATAGTCATCGCATTTTATTTCGCTTTATTTTTTAGCTTTATTTATTTATCTATTGGCCCATTTTGAATGGAAAAAACGACGGCATAAAACCAAAATGTTCTACTTCATCCCTACATACATAGCTACATGTGTATAAACTTAAGGTAGAATGATGATCAAAATTTGTTGTTTCCCCACCACTTTTATTTAAAATTTTATTTCTTTAATGAGGTTTGTCTTTGCACCGCAAAATTAATGGATTTGCGAGAATTTTAACTCAATACGTATTGTTTTGGATTGCAGATCATCACATGCATTATTCGGGTAGACAATGCAAACAATGATTATAATGAGGTTGACCATTTATGGCGGAATCTATTTATCTTTGTAATTCAACTTCCGTCGTGGAGTTTTTGTAGAATGTAATTTCATCGTTGGAATTTACGTTTAGCGTAACCGAGTTAACTGAGTTAAGTAACAAGGCAGGACGCAGGATACAATTATTTCCAAGATTGATAAAATTGCCTAAAGTATGTAGCACGTATTTATTTATTCCATTGTTATGATTATGATATTGATTATGATATTGATTATGAATTTGACGATACCGGATGGATGTTAATAAAAATTCAAAAGTTGATAACGTTTTTTTTTTGATGCAATGAATCATTCTACTTTATATGTAATGTGATGTTGGTACTTTTCATCTGTTATAACAGGTCCTAAATAAATCTGTGGGATGATTTAAACAAACATTCTATCTAACATTGCAATCTGCAAAACTTGCAAAATTTATACATGGAATTAAACAATGCAACCTGCTGTGGTTAGATGCGTCAGGTAATTTTTTGCATTCACATCTAGTCGGTCAGTAACACTAAATCTACACATCTCACAACCATATCATGAAACGAATGAAATCTGACTGACGCAACAGATACAATCTGAACAATAGAAATGTTTAAGGAATTGCAAAGCTCGACACACCTTACAAAACTAACATAAATAAACTAATCAAATCTGCGTGATAGCTCTTCAACTCGACCACACAATCAACATGCTCCTACAATACTTTTTTTTCATTTTAAGTCAAAACGTGTGGTAGTCATATGAAAAATATGTGAACTTTGTTTGCCTACAGTTGAGAATTTTACGAGTTTCTTGTTTTCTGCAACCTCAAGGTATAAATTAAAATTGTTGTTGAATAAAAAAAAGTGAAAATAATCTCATCTTGAATATGCAGTTAACCCAACTAAAAAAACAGCATTTAACTATTCATACATTTATACTTCACACCTTCTTGCAGTCAAATGAGTAATTTTAATTACACTTTTCTTTTTCGTTACTTTGCCAAATTAGTGTATGTATAATTGTAGTATCGTTAGTTGGTGTAATTGAGCATGAATTTTCTCAATGAAACAACTTTTTAATTGTAATGTCAGATCTTATACAAGTTGAAGAAAAAAGAATTGAAACAATATGATGCTGGGAGTGATAAATCCAAAGTTCCAGATGTTGCTGTAATTATTGTTTCTATTTGATTGAATAACAATGCTAAAACTCTCCAGCAGACAGACTGTTAAGCGAGTCCATACTAATTCTAAAAATACAGCATAACACATTTGTATCAAATTAACGCTTGGACTGGTGTTGTTTTGAATGTAAATTCTTATAAGAACCAACAAAAGTTTGAAGCTTAAGAATATGAAGTTTGTTTGAAAGAAAAATGAACT
The DNA here is from genome assembly GCA_036491945.1 of Paranurophorus simplex. Classification (NCBI taxonomy): domain Eukaryota; kingdom Metazoa; phylum Arthropoda; class Collembola; order Entomobryomorpha; family Isotomidae; genus Paranurophorus; species Paranurophorus simplex. The sequence continues at coordinate 16,200 of JAAOWG010000221.1, forward strand.
TTTTTTGTGCTTTTTTTCTGTTTTTCTTCTTTGGTAAATGAGAAACATTTGTTTCGTTTCTTAAACTTCTGTTCCTAACGTTCTGTTCAAAGATGTGGAAACGAAAACATTTTAGAGTGACACACAGATTTGGGTTTTTGAAGAGTTTATTAGCTACAACAGAATAAAATACGACTGGATAAGAATCAGGGTAAATAAATAAGCTTTGTGCATCTTTGCGTAACTATGTATGTACATAATGTAGCTATGATTTCAACCAGAGTAAAATTAAAATTGTCGAATATTCTGATTTAAATTAATTTAATTTTATTTTATCACAATCTGTGCCATGTAGTAACTTTCACGTTCACTTCAATTTTTTCCATAAAACTAGTACACACGCAAACTGATCATCAGTAATGTAACATGTCAAATACGCAACTACTATGAAGACACCATTAGCAATTCCAGTTTCCCTACTTCCGGAAGTGAATGCCAATTCATCTAATTTTAACGTCAAATTGATCTTTTATGAAATGGGCTGCATTAAATGGTTGCGTTAATGAGCTTCTGATTATGGAGCTGATAAGTAGCAAAGTTGAAATCTTTGGTTTCAGTTTCCGGTGACAATTATTTTTGAGGGATTCTTGGCAGAATGAATGATTGAGAAAAAATTTACTATTACATATTTATTATGACGATTATGATTAATTAATTCCATTTCATAATGGCCTGTAGTGTCTCCTTTCTTTTTTGCATTAAATGTATTGAAGTTTTTGGTACATTGTTTCTATCTCAAACTTTATTTAATCAAATTTAAAGTATCTGCATAGGATTAGTGAAGAAAGTAAATATTACAAGTTGCGACCTCCAATATTTATGTAAACCTTTACCATCAACGTAACAAAAAAGGAAATCACGCCTCCTCACTTTCTAAAATATAGAATCTCAAGGAAAGCAAAAATCAATACAAAAATGAGTGTGTGCGGCGGTGCTTAGAAGATTTGATGTGAAACGGTTATTTCAAAGACATAAATGATAAAACCTGTCTTGAAGAAAGTACGGTTGGATGAAATTGCCTCATAAAAGTTGCTGTTGTTAAATCTCGACAGTTTATATGTCTTTGGAACCACTGTTATTCTTATATCTCGAAATATTAATGAACAATGAAGTGCACTTCTCAAAGAGTAAAGTGAACAGAAGTGAGTTTGCAATTAAATTTGATTTATGACATTTTTATCCGATTTATTGAGAAAGTCTTTGTATTTGATTTTCTTTGATGTAAAGGTCGTGAGGTCTGTTAACCTATCGAGGGTTCAAAGGTCGAAATAAAAAATGAATACATATGTATGTACATACATCTTTGTGCACCTTTTTTTCCAATGACGTTATCCTACACGTAGCATTTTTACTTTGGATTTCTTTGAAGGATTTGGGAGTACGAGAAAGACAAGTGTCGGAAGCAGTTCACTAATAGAAAATCTAATAAACTGGATAATATAATGAGCTCGTTCCAGGGGTTTGGTTGTTGATCTAAAAATGAAATGAAAGTTGGTGAAAGTTTTTTTCCTATTGAACCATGAGAAGCGATTAGCTCAACTTTTTCAACTTTGAAGGCAGTGTATATTAAATGCTAAAGACTTTGTAAAACTTCCATTTGTATATTTAGTTTTTTGAGTTTACATGAGGATTTACTCATCTTTAAACAAAACGAGAAAAGGCCTGTTTCAAAAAAATATCATTGCAGAATTCTTGATAAGGCATAAAAAAAGAAAGCACTGGTTTTAGGATAGAATCTCCTTAAGCCTTAGCACTAGTATTACTCTAGCAGTCCAGAGCTTACGTACATATGTAACAATATTGCAGTCAAATATTTATAATACTACGAGTTCAAGAAAAGAATCATCTTCATACAATATGCGTAGAAATATTGTTTTCTTTGAACAAAGTTCTGGTAAAGTAAATATAACTCGTGCTGGTTTCTTCCAACTCCTTTCACTCCAAGACGCAATAACGGAAACGACGGGAACGGGAAATAGTAGTCGCACAATTTACTTTCTTAATACGAGAAAAGAAAATGGAAAAGGGAGAAAGGGCGGAAATAACAATGATTCCGTCATTCTCCTCTTTTTGCATCTTTGCTAACAACACAAAGAAGCAAAGTAACGAAAGCCTGTTTGAATAGGATAAGTATGGTACATTGAATTGCAGGAAAGTTTGGGAGATGCAAATTTTTGCAATTTGAAACTGGAATTGCTTTTTTGGCGTAACTATAAAATTTCCGAGAGAGGATAGAGCTGATGAAAATCAAATTAATGGGAAATGTAAACACAAAATTAATTTACATTTCTATTGATTGGAATTGACATGGGATTCGCTTTAATCACAACACGAATGTAAATGAACCCCCTTGGTTATTCACATTTACCCATGCTTTTGATTTCATTGATTCTGTAAACAAAGTTTTCATTCAAGGAAGGAAAGCAATTTTTCATACAAAACAAATCCAAAATAAGCCATAGATAAAAGTTATAATCGAAAGACGGGATTTTCTAGAGGAAGAGAAAAGAAAAAAAGTGACCCTTGACATTTACAGCTTCAACCAAGCTAAACCACTTTCACTACTTTCCCCACCACTCTTACAAACAGCACTCAAACTTAAGGGCCAACCAACCACGCTACACAGTGAACAGAATCGTCCACAATTTGGTCCTTAATGTTCTCCAAGTTTATTGATAGAGAAAGAGAAAATACAATGTTTCAACATCAAGTTGCATTGAGATTTGATTTCATCAGAGCATCCTAGAATATTGTATATATTGATTTTAGCCACGTGTTTCTCTCAGGAGGCTAAATATTTTAATTTGAGACTAGTAATTAAGAAAGGATAAAGTAAAAGTCCATAGGGAAGGCTTTCCTCTAGAGAAAGAATTTAATCCAGATCTCCTTTCTAGCTGAGGATTATAAAATCATACCCTACAATGGCATACTGTTCTACGGTTTACAATATCTTGAGCTTTTATCAAGGCTCCCAGTGCCCAAAATGAGAATAAAATCCAAGTCATTGGATGTTATGACGTCAAAGAGAAAGGGAGGCTACATTTGCTTCGAGATTTTTGGAACTACTGAGAGAAACTGATTTTCCCTTTTGAATAAATTCCAACTTTTTACTCAACTTACGTCATCGTCAATTCTTCAACTATCAATGCCCCTTCCCCCATATGCAAAAAAGAAAAAACGAGGTAAAGTGAAAGCAATTTTTTTCCATATTCTTTTCCTTTTGGAGTTACTGAAATATTTTATTTTTGAGGTCTGCATTGCGAAAAAAGAAATTTATATATTGCAGGAAAATGGGATGAACTGATGCGATAAAATTCGTAATTTATGGTCAACCAAAGATTTCTTTACATGGTATTGTACAATCTTAAGGCTCTATGAACATGATTAAATATTTTATATCACATTGTAATAAAAACAGAACAAGCCTTTTAAAAACTTTAACTCGGTCAAACAATAAAAAATTCAATGCAAAACCGGTCGTGGTTATGCGGTTTAGGTCATCAACAAATTAAATAAACGGATGGAACCAACCTCCCACACGTTTTAATACACAAGTGGGCATGTGGTTTGGAAATTTGATGTTAGTCTAGTAAATTAGCTAATCCCGACAATTCCGAGGTTGTTGATTGGATGACATAGTTTCTAGCAAATGAGCATTGATTACAATTACAGCACACTAACAAAAGATTTGTGAGGATGGTTTATTAGCAGATGTATTTAAAGAATTAAACACAACGCTTTAATGAAAAGAAACAACTCATTAAGCAGACAAGATGCAAGGTAATGCATTCAAACTTGTTGGTGATTGCCATGAGGGAAAAACGGTAAAACTATCTTATTGGGTGGGAAAATAAGGATAAATTAAATGCTTTTTATTCACAAATTGTCAGAGATATTCTTATCAAGAGTAATCAGTTAGTAATATTCCTCAACTAATACTATGAATAAACATACATCACAACTTCAACTCTACATATACAATAAATCACTGGATTGTATGAAAAAAAATTATTACAAACCAGTGGCATCTGACACACTAAACCTTTAACCTTTCGTCGCTTCTGTCGACGATGTGTGTGTAAAAAAATCACAATAATAAATTACCCTTATAAACAACTTCCACTTCCCACGCACTAAAAGGGTAATTACTAGAATTAGTGGGAGATTACAAAAAAATTTAAAGATTACGGGATCGTAATTTGAAGACCTTTTATTTTACAAATGCAGTTTAGATTTTTTAAAATTTCATATCATTTAATCGTCCTTGTCTTTCATTCACCTTGCATTATTATTTTAGTTGGTAGAGTGATAACGTTCATCAGGTCACGATGAATGAAAATGCTTTAGACCATTTATATTTTCCTTCAACCTTCATTTATCATTTTGAGAATCGGAGGTCAAATGTAAATTGAACTGCGTGCAATATTTTAAAAGCTTTATCGACGTGTTAATCAATACATAAAGAATATTCAGGAAGAATTAATATTTTGTGACCAGAACATTAGATTGTGGCACCCCAACCTTCATAAAAGCCGTTGCATTTTAAGATTTGTGCATGTTGGGATATTCATCATTCGTCTTCTTAATTTCATATTGCATGTGTTCAAAATGATCATGTCCTTTGTAAAAAGCTTCCAATCCTGTTTACTTAAAGTGATTTTTCATGTCACTAACAATTTTGAATTTATGTAGCTTCTTTTAAATCCTTCATCCATGTTTTGTGTCTAACCTGATTGATGGATGGCTATTTTGATCGTATAGATTTTGCATTCATGTTGTGCTATTTGTAAAGTTTAATAAATTTCGTGTGGAACATGCATAAACATTTATTTTAAGATGATGCATGGTGTAATAAAAAGTTATGACTGTTTCCCTTGCATACATTTAGTAATAGGCTTTTGTGTTAAGTGTAAATACCTTTGCATAACAATAAAAATAAAACAGCCCCATCGGATTAAAAGGTTACAAATAGAATAGGGTAAGTTCCAAGCTAAATGTTTAAGGAGTGGACGACCTTATCAATTCTGCAGGCTATTAAACGCTTTATTAGCAAGCATAAAGTTTGCTTATGAGGATATAGCACTTGTGAAAAAGTGACCAGCAACTTGTGTTGCACGTTTCTTGCTTAAATTGACTGGAGTCACACCTTGAGGCACCAGTTCTCACGCTTTCAGATTTCAACTCAACTAAAGTTGTACACATTTATGAGGAAGCGGTCTTGTCAAGTTTACAATCGAAAAAACGTGGAAGATGTTTTGAAGTGGCTGGTCACTTTATTTCCTCCAGATGACTGGAGAAATTCCTTATTTGCTTTTTTCATTCCTTCCGTTCCCTCGGGCCGAGCCATTCCTCATCACACCTTAGCAATAATGCTTGTCAAACTCAAAGATCTAAATATATTTCCTGTCGACAATTTCCTGATGTTGCAGTTAATCGTTGCTTTTGACTTGTACAATTATGTTTTCAACCAAACGGTACTCCTTCATCATAATTTTACTAAAGACTGAAGAAATAAATTAATCTTTATTTAACATTCATATCCGGCAGATAAACTGTAAGATGTTTGTCCTCTTTTATATACTTGTTTCAATAGAATTTGCAAATACATTCTACTCAAAGAAATTAAAGTGACAGCTCATGTGCAATGTCATACACCTGACAAATTTCGATTTAAGATGCAAGCACCTGAGTTCTGCATCATTAGAATACGTTTTTGTGACTACTTTTATTTCAATGGATGGAGTGGAAGCAGACACTTTGCTTAAAATGTGACTGGACATAAAAAAACCTGTTACATATTTATATATCTAATATGAATAGTATTGTTGGATTAAGGACTTTGAAAATTATTTTATTCAATCAACTGGAACTCAAATACAAATGCTTATTATGTACAACGTTTCGTTTAAGGATAACTAACAATAAGATCTCAAATCAAATCCACGCAATTTTTCATTCATTTCAATTTCATGAGATAGAAAACAAGTCCTAATCGCACAGCAGAACATCATCAGGTTTTTCTCTCACGTTTACAAGCAAGATCCAGAGTTGTAAACTACATCCATTTAATAAAGTGCTACATGCAAAATATCAATTCACACGTCTTGAGGCCATCCGAAAAGTCTTGGTTGGAAATCAAATCGAGTTTCAGTGTCATTGGAACCAAAGTTATTCACAATTCAGACCTCAGCATGAATCATTGCTGATCAAGTTTAGTTTCATTCACGAATACATTTTAAAAGAAAGATGAGCCCTAGGCAAGTCTACCAATAAGTCTTGTTCGTGTGATTTGGTTCCTTGAAATTACTTGCACGGTAACATGCATACATATTCTTCCCTTTACTTCAGTGGCTAGTTGTAGGATAGCTGGGCCTGGAGCAATCCACATAACTTTTCTCTCTTTGAAGAAGAAATATGAACACAATAGCAGTGTTGAGATGATTTCAACCTTTTTATCATCATCCCTTTAAATATAATAATAAAAAGACGTAATGTGTTCAAGAATTCTATGGAACGGTACATTAATATTATCACATCTCTTGCAATGTTTGTAAATATGGACTTATCTCTTAAGTTGACTTCAGTTGTCTTCCATTGGTATTTATACTGATGATGAGGATGAGAAATATTTCAATATCAATAGGACTCCATGACTAACAACCCTTTCATACCAATGTGACAAGCGGAGCGACTGAAGATAATGCATACTTCTGCATTCTACTTCCAATTCTTATATTCTTCCCGATAATTTTCAATTTATATGCGATATGGTTCCTTTTCATAACATTATCTTGTAGAAAATTGAAATGACAAAGGTTATGATCTTTCCTAAAATTACTAATCTTGAAATGAGGATCGTGTCATTAAAATTGTAAGTCCAGAATGTAAGAGGGTCTTCTGTTTGGTTTTTCAGTTACCATCAGTACCATCACATTCCGTTCTTTGATAAATATCATGTATCAATATTACATGCAACAACAAATTCGCAATAAATCTTTGGAAATATTTTCTGCACGTGTTGAAATGTGGGAACGTCGATTAATGTTTGAGAACAAAAATAGATACAGAGATGTGGCTAATTTGAAAATTCCATGCCAAGAAAAGCAATAAATTCAAGTTAATGTGGTAGAACTAATTAGTTCTGTTTGTGTAGATGACAGAAATATTCCAAGGATTCCAAAAATTCAAACAAGATATGAATAGGTAGTGTATCTACCTATATATGTAAATCAGCACTTTAAGACTTCTATTGTTTATGATTATGAGGAACGATTTCGACGATTTGACAAAAATCAACAGAGTCAAAGTCAGTAGTACATTTATGTGCAAATAAAATATTAGTTGAGGATACAAAAAATAATTTATCGAATATGTAGTATGTATTCGCTAGCTCTCTTTTCTTTCCTCTTTCGAATAATTTAGGGGAATATTGATTTTTTTATTGTCCTTCCTTTCATTTCATTATCATTCAAAGGAATAAGTCAAGTTGTCCACTTTGTTGGATGGCTTCCTTTTATTCCTCAACGAGGGGAAAGTCGCATAAGGAAAAAGACGATGATTACGCATTTTCAAAAGTGTCAGACAACCCTTCTTATTCGTTCTATGCAATAATAGGAATCATCAGTCAAGCTGATAAGGTAGCTTTTCTGTAATGCCCGGGTGAACATTCGCTATATATCTCCCTCCAGGGGGTAAAGTTCAGTAATTCTACTATGCATTAAAAACAAAAATAAAACACACGCACATGCAACTTGGGAATCTTATTCTGCATTTTTTCCCCATTTCAACAATATCAATTCCAATTGTTTTAAGTGCATTCATACATCCAAAACATTTGAACTGACACTCCGGCACAATAAACACAGGACATGGACAGTGATAAATTTCGGGTGGAGTAAAATGACCCTTGAGCAGTGACAATTCATGTGTATGTATACTATGCAATAAGCAAAATATTAGAAATTACATATATTTTAAACCTTTCTCATACAGAAGAGCCTTAATCCACTTTGTGTGTTTTAACACAAAGTGGATCACAAAAAGTCGTCAAATTGCATCAACTAAATATATATTGCAGTAAAAAATATCTTACCATGGTGTGGTCTTCCAACTGATCCGTAGTAGTTGTTTGTCCGATAAACAATTGGGTTGTCATTTCTTGTTTTCAAAGGAGGGGGTTTATGATGGATGTGTGATGTAGTGGTGGTCATTATTAAGCATCAAGATGAAAATGTTGTATTTTTAGATTTTTAAAAATACAGAGGTTATTGTCCAAGTCGACTGAGATGGAGTATCATTGTTACTTCATAAACAAACATCTCTTGGGTTTCGTTTCATTACAGCCTGTTGTGACCCTATAGATAAATATAGAAACAAGGGTAAGAAACTCAATAAGGACTAAAAGTCGTGTCAAAGATGCCTTGGTGGGATAGATACATACTATATGTATAAATACACATATAGTTTAAAAAGTTTTGAATTGAATGATCATGATCAGGGTCACATTAAGTGGTACTCAGTTGCTGGACCACCCTGAAGTAAAGTAAACTATGTAATTTAGTCTTTCTTAACAAAACCCACAACAGGGTTGATCATCGTAAAAAGATACAATTGTCAACTAACTCTATGAATAGAAAGATTTGTTCGACTCGAAAGGATTTCGATCAGCAGGTCGAATTTTACACAATTTTATACAAATTCTGGTAAAATGCTCGACAGGGTGCATCTAAGAGAAAAAGTTTCAAGTTCATGTACTTTTTGCTATCTGTACTTTTCATGCTGTTTAATGCCAACCGAATCTTTCTAAAGGTAATTTGTTGTAGCATACAAACAAGCAATGTTTCTAGTTGGTCTGACCCAGCAGGGTGTCCTGTGGTTGATCAAAGGGTAAAAAAACATTTTCACCAATTTCTTGGTAATTTATAGAGAAAACTATAATTGATTCTTGTTGAACAAAGATAGTGCGGTGTGTTGGTGATGTTGAAAAGATAAGCAGACATTAACAATTCCCATAACGAATCCAGTATCACCTGCCATAAAAGTGAAGTGTCAAGTGAAATTCCAACAGGCGTGCCTTGGTTTATTAAAGCAATAGTTTTTAAATCCTCATACTACAGTAACCACACTTTTTGCACTGACAATGAATAACAATGAATAGATTTTGAATAGCACTAAACTGAAATTAAACTCAGAGGGAATGACACAGTGACCAATTTCTTATGTTATTTTGGTAATATGCACTTAGCTGCTTTATAAATCACAAAGCATTACTGGTCGATTGTTGTAAAGGATGGATAAATATAAAAGAATTTTGTATCTGGTTAAATTTTTCAAGCATTCCTTTTCTCAAATAAAACATTTCCTTATTAGCTTATTGACATAAAATTTCTACAATTACAATAATTACTTTTCATAAAGTACAAAAAATTCCAACAGCATGCGATCACAAATCATTAAAACATAAAAATTTATTGTTTTTTCTTTACAAGTAACATGAAATATGTAATATATAATATCAATAGACTTTAGTAGATCATGTTAGTGGATGGATGAAGGATTTGAAAAAAATGCAACTGCAAATAAAAATCTAGTTCCTCATTTATTTGAGATGCAGTTGTATTTTAAGCAATGCAGTTTTAATTGAGTTTATTTTGTAATATAACGGTACATTAATTGAGCATTGTTTTACATCCAGTTCTGTCTCAACAGTTGTTTTGTCTCTGAACGATATTCATTGCCATATAAGTTGTTGATGATTGGTTTAAATTCTAGTTCATTATCAAGATAATTTCATCGCTGTTATTTTACTAGAGACAAAAATTTGTAATACAGCATTCTACCTAACAAAAAATGAATCAAGCTTAATATGAAAATTCGGTCAAAAATATTCTCACCTCATCAATCCTCCTTCATTATCACAACAGACAGGACAAAGACCAAAAGAAATCAAACCAAGGCAGTGGAATTAATGTGAATAGAGAATGGTTGAGCATAAACAATAAATAGACAACAACTAATGATCACCGACAACAATTCCTCCTACATTGTTGCAAATATAAGGCGTAGAAAATTTTGCAAATTATTTTCAAGAAAGGCGTTAGTTTTGATGATGCATGAATGCATGACTTGGTTCATTCCCTAAAGTCAATCCCATCAATCTTTGACTTTATTGTGTATTGTGCCGTAATTGTAAAAAGGTAAAATGTCACTGAAATGCAAAAGTGCATCCATGTTGAAAAATTGAATGTAGGTCAAGAGAGGACCAAAAATGATGATGAGTTAATGCCGTATAGTAATATTGATTGCCTTTTCTACTCTTTCAAAGATTTGTGAAATCGATGGGAACATATTGTAAAAATAGAGAAAACTTCAATTACAGTGGACACAATATTGACCTGTCAGTGCTGATGAGGATTTACCGCAGTGATGAAAACAGAGATTGAAAATGACACCATAAAGATGCACGATTAAAATACAATTATTCCAACTATACATTCATTCATTAGTGTACAATAGACAGACCCTAAAAATGCATTTTAATTCCATTCGCAGACGAAAATAATTCAGCGAGAAATAGGTTACATTAGCCACGTATTGAATTTGCCAAAAAGGGATTTAAAATTACAAAGAATATTGTCGTAATTTATGTGATATTACGAAGATGATTTGAGGTTTAATGATTATTTTGATTTCCTGTGAGAATTAAGCCGATTTCGTTCAATGAATTATGGTTTTAAAGTTAGAGAATTGTGGTGGGGAAAACGACGTTGGATTTTTTGTAATAAAAAAGGCATTTGGCCACTTTTTATCATGTCGACGGACGGAAATCAAAACCTTGGATGCACTTTGTTTTGCTTCACATAAGATTATTTCCTTGAAGATTCTGCCTATACACTTTTGTAATCATGTTTAGCTTTTTAAAGCCAAAAATACAATGGAAGTTAATTAATTGGACTGCATCAATGTTTGGCAAATGCAGGTTCATATCAATAAGCGTAATAACCCAAATTATATCGTTTCATTTAAATAAATAAAAAATTCAAAGGTTGTATTCATAAAATATGTTCCCCTAATAAATGGGTGAAAATGAAGTAACTGTATCATTATTTTTAGACTGCGCAATGTATCAATACTTGTTATTATTAGCCTGTTAAGCCGAACTTTGCAGTTTAAGTGAGTAGAACATTAATTTTACCGAAAGTTCTTGGAGACAACACTCTGCAATAAAAAGGTGATGAGATGCTGTCCAACAAACTGGAGCAAACACGTAAAGTGAACTATGCAGTTAGCTATCATTAGATTTTAAAATACGTGAATTGAATACAATTGGATTATTTATTCAATGTCAATTTTCTCATGAAATTGAACTTAAATACATATACATGTGTATGTGGGATTTCATAACGGAAGTTGGGAGTGGAATAAGGTTATACAACCTTTAGCAAATATCTGTAGTCCCAGGCTTGAATGAACACACAGTAAACCAAATGGTAATATCTACAATTTTGATGCGTTTTGGTCGAACAGAGTTGGATTTGAGTTTTTTTAAAGACAACTCTATACAAATTTAGTTGTTTTGGAATAGCGAATATATCCAAGTAAGTCCAATTATTTATTTGAAGAGTTTCAAATCACAATCCGATTAATTAATGACTGGTTTAGATTAATTGGCAGTATATCAATAACCACTACTGAAAATGTTTTTAAAAAGTTTATGGTCAATTGGTTGCGTGCTAGCTATCTACATACCACTCCCAAATGCTTCGTTGCAATGGTTAGCTTGCCGTATTAAAAGTTTCAAACAGTTACATATAGTATGTATTCTCTTGTGAAATGACCAACCCAATAAGTGAGTCGTTTTGCATTTTATGACCCATTTTACATCCCTTGTAAAGACATTTGACATTTTTTATGGTATGAAACTATTCCCAGTTGACACGGATGAAAAGGATGATAATATTGCGTAGCTCGTAACGCAATGCGACAACAAAAGAATAGCTATAAACTACTGCTGCTGGACACACTTGGAAGGAGTAGGATTTCTAAATTCTTTAAATTTTTGTGGGTTTGTCCAGTCTTGAAGTAGTGGCTTTTATTATGCTTTGTCTGCTACTTCATTTTTGATTTTAATGAGATTTTTTAAGGGCAGCTGTATTGGAATTGTAAAATACGAAATGGAAAGCTTCGTTAAATGCTCCAAAGCTTATGCCTTGTCCAGTAAAAACATAGGTATGCATTTCCATACGCAATAAAATTTATTTTACTGCTTTTGCAGTTGTTTCCTTATAGAAAAGAGAATTAAATAACTGCTTCCAACATTACATATGTACTTAACAATAAACTGTAATTTTCACTTTATATCAATAATCCAAAAGCTTTTGAAAGAATTGAATATGTATTTTAAAGCTGTTATCAATAAGACACTTTTATCATTATTAAAAGTTAAAAGTAATCCAAATTATAGTCAGCAAACCCAGATGCTTTGTTCATGTAATTGCGCAAAAGATTCCTGAAAATGTAAAGCTCCCAAGTACCATTGGGAACGACGAATGCCGTATCCCTTGTGATCAATGTAAAGAAAACGGGATGAACGGCTTTAAGCACTAGCTCTTTTTCAAAGTTACAAAATAAAACAGATCATGATCATCTGCCGGGGTTTAACCTGGCACACGCCAAACAAAACCATATGTGAGCATGAGTAAAATATAAAGCAGTACTTATATTATAATGACCTTAAATCTAGGCCTTCACTACTCAGCAGATGTTACCATCGTATGAATACCCACGGCTTACACATGTTTCACTTTTTCACCTGGAATTATAATATTTACTTGAGGTAGAAATATATTAAACTTAAAAAGGTTTAACTAGAAATTAAACTCCATGATTCACATAAATCGTGTTTTATTCAATAAGAGACCAATGATACTAATAAAAACCTCCAGTGCAACTTCATATAGCCCGAGTCAGGGAATATTTTTTTAAAAATCGGTGGGGGTTTCCTAGATAA
>JAAOWG010000222.1:0-29111 GCA_036491945.1 Paranurophorus simplex
TAAAAAGTATAAATCCACGTCATCTCATCTTAACGACAGCAAGATGTGATGAATCGTTAAGTATAAACGCCCCTTTAAAGTTTTATGTGTTTAGGATGACATTATGTAGATGATAGAATCTCCACGGGGGATTTAAAAAGCATTTATGACTGCTGTGATTGATTTTCTGAATTTATTTTTATTCAACCATTTTTTTTTGCTTATAAACTATAACATAATTTTGAATTAACTAATACGAATTGGAATTTAATTTCGAGTTGAAAAAAAGCAATACTGTTGGAAAATGGAAAGAATTGGTTGATTAAACACCAAGAGCAGATTTAGCCCAAGCACCAAATGCCTTTGCTCCTTCTCCGTTCAATGTTTCATAGTCTTCAATCTCATCCTTCAACTTTTGAAAGTAGGCCTGGACCTTTGGAAACTTTGAGAAGTCATGACCCGCAGCATCAATAGTTGAAAGCGTGGCAGCCTGTGGAAACCAATAAAAAGTCAAAACCTTGCAGTTAAATAATCCTTGAACTTACCAAAGCATAATCAGCAATGGTTAAATGCTTCCCAGCGACATAGCCGTCCTTAACATATTCCTCCAAGAATCCAAGAGCTTCATCCAACTTCTCCACCTTGGCAGCATCCAATGGAGTCTTTGTAAAGATTGGAGGATACTATTATTAACAACAAAAAGAAAAGTTCAGTGTGTATCCCTTTGTTAAGTTCCCAATAAACTTACATAAGCATCCCCAAACCTTTCGTACAAAGTCCCCATATCAAAGTATAGCCGCATGTCCACCTTAGCTCGTTCCTGAGCATCCTTTGGATACAACTTGTCATCCTTACCATACTTGTTAGCAAGGTATTGAAGAATGGCTCGGCTTTCATTCATGTAGAACCCTCCATCATCAATTGTTGGGATAGTGTGCTGGACGTTCATCTTGAGAAACTCTGGAGTCTTGTTTTCCCCCGCCATAATGTTGGTCTCCTTCAAGTTAAGGTTGACGCCAAAGGCTTTAGCCGTCATCATGATGGACCGGCATGGCGACGACAATGGCATGTAGTAAAGATCCACAGACATCTTGTTGAATTTAACTTGAATTCAGTTCAAAAAGGCTGGAACTAGAAAAAAATTCGATATATTGACAAACACTAGCTAATAATTTAAAAGGAGAGCAAGAAAATCGATTAATGAAACCCCAAGCTAAATAACCCCACCAAATAAAGCTCAAGAAACCAATTTCTTACCGTTGTAATTAATTTCCAAAGGTTTGGAGGACGAAAAGATGAATGACGTGAAGTGGAGAGAAGACTGGAGAAGAATGAAGGATAAAGATGCTGCATACTGTGACTGTGAGTCTGCAATTACCAATGACAGATAAGGATGGCGTCGGAATAATCTAGAATTCAACAACACCACATGTACATACACTGTACATTATAGTGTACACTACAATACAAGTATTTACTAAACAGTGTAGGGATTGAAGTAGATGAGAAATGCAAGTTCTATCCTGCATCTACAAGTTTGTGCAATGTCCTTGAAATCTGCATATTTGACAATGATGGTCGCCGGTGGGCCGGTGAATTTTTAATGAATTTATTTCTTTATTCACGCCCGACATTATTTTCTAAATTTAAATTCCAACAGGATCTACTATAATATGCAACAAGTATTTTAATGGCCTTATAATTTGCGGTTTAATTTGTGGTTAGTGCAGGCAATTAATTTCATTATAGGAACATGAACATGATAATGAAAATATTGATTTCAAACAATAATAAAACAAAAGCTTTTTGGAGGTCACGTTGAGACCTTTAACCTTCCAACTGCATACCACATTAATACTCTAATTAAACCCTTTCTACTAAAAACAAAAATACAATCAGTGTTCCATCAGACATGGGATTTTCTCATTGAATTAGAGATGTCCAATAAAGATATGTCACAAGACGGATTGTCCATTTGAGAAATGTGACTTTAATGACACAGGTCACGCAAATACGCATTTCACAAGCAAATCTCAACTACCACAAACTACAACTTGTCCCAACCCCATAAAAGATTTATGCAATCCCAAAAGTTTGTTCCATATAAATGAATGGACATGGTCAAGAGGGATTTATTTCCATTGTTCCATGTTGTTATACATCCGTTTTCATTGATCCAACACCCTGTGTGCTACAAAAAATTCTCAAATTAGTCCAACTTATTTCATTCCCATTGAATGGCCACTTTAACAAAAGGAAGTGTACAATTTGTTTTGCATGGTTGTTCATGAAATTTATAACTTGTTGAAGAGGAATAAAGCCAAGTGAAGGAGGAATACAAAAAATATTCAGCAAAAAAGTAAGTCCTTCTTAATATGTAGGAAAGAAGAAATTGTCAAATTGAGATTTTAAGATACAGCCATTGAAGCGTGGGCTGGGGTCCATACTTTTTTAAACAACGCCTTTTTTATACCTTTCGTTGAGTCTTGTACAAGTTGTAGAGTTACATACAAACTTTCCAAGTCGTTGCACTCATCTTATATTAGTTCCCTTCACTTTGCATCCCCTTCATTGTTCATTTTAAAGTATAAAATCGAAAAGAATCTCAAAATTTGAGCTAATCTCAATCTGCCTCTATAGTGGGACAGTGTCTTTCACACCCTGCAATTAAGGAGTGTAATTTCCCTGGGAAAAAATTTTATGTCTCAAATCGAAATAAAATTGACACTATAACTGACGTTATCATAACCAAGGAAGAGGATTTACTAGAAAAGAATCAATCAGCCACCCTCAAAGGTACCAATCATACCAGTTCACAATTAAATGAAAGGAAATTGCAATTTTTTAGGGAAAAAAGTTGGAATAATCATGGGATTGAAATTATACCATATTTCTGACTCTCCTCCATGCCTTGCTGTTCGAATGGCTTTAAAATACTTGAATCTCGAATGTGAACTGGTTGATGTGGATTTTCTAAAAGCGGAACAAGCCTCCGAACTATACAAAAAAGTTTGTTATATTTTCATCAAAAAGGAGGATTGAAAAAAAAGTGTTTTTTTTTATTATTTTATAGAAAAATCCTCAAGGTGAAGTCCCACTTTTAGAGGATAATGGTTTTCTTTTGAGTGAAAGGTTAGTGCAATTAGTGATTGTATTTGTGGATTCCTGCATTTCCTTTGAATTTATTCATTATGAGGATATTGCGTGTGTTTTATATGTAGTGTCGCAATTCTCCAGTATTTAGCTGAACGGTATAAAGTGGATGATAAATTCTATCCCAATGAAACTCTAGCAAGGGCAATGATTAATCACCGTCTTGCCTTTCATTTGTCAACGTACTACAATTTAATTGCACAATATGTGGTATGTTTTAATGGTTTTGTTAAACATTTACAACTGTTTTAAAGCTCCTTCCAATGTGCTATGCTTACAAAAGGAGTGAGGAAGGGTTAAAGATGGTTAAACATGGGCTACAAGTGTTTCAAGAAATTTTGGAACGAGAAAGTGGAAATTATGCAGCAGGAGGTTATAATAAAGATCCAATTATTTTGTATGAGATATGCACATGCATTACATTTGATTTGCAGACAACGTTACAATTGCTGACCTTCCTCTTTTAATGGGAACCGTGCTTCTTGAGGTCATTGAATTTGATTTGTCTCCATATCCCAAAGTCCAGGCTTGGTATCAAAACTTTAAAACATCTCAACCCCAACTTTGGTCAATTGCAAATCAAGGGATGAAAGAATTGCAAGAGTTTGAAAAAAATCCTCCAGACTTGTCTCAAATCCAACATCCACTGCATCCAACGGATCGATCTGGAATGTAAAGAAAAATGTAATTACTGTTAGTGTTAGGGCTGTAAATTTATTTCCTGTTTGATTCTTGAATAAATGAAAATTCCCAATGACTGTAGTTATTGTTCTTGATGTAACTCATTCAGTATGTCTGCACAAAAGCAATTAAAGATATTTTACAAAGGTCTGGAATAAATATAGTCATGGTCCTATGTAAATCTAATCCTTGATAAGAAACTATAAAATAACAAGTCAACCTAAATATCTTATCTCGTCTCTAAAAATAAGGGAAAACTAATCAAAGTTATCCTTAGCATGACGTTGTTAATTACAAAATAATTTTTTTCCAATACATATTTAGTAAAGGCTTAACCTTGCCCTTTAAATATTAAAATATGTGCTGGATTACACTTTTCGTCCCTTGCATTTTTCTTATAGAGTTACTCTTCCTATTCAGAGGTAATTATTTAACGGTATTTCATGGCTTTTATTTAGGCCATTTTACCTACAAGTAAAAATAATTCTATTTTCTATGTATTGTTCCAGAAATTCATACCATGAACCCCAGCAGTTCCCATTTTTCAGGTGACTTTGAGAAAGATCTATTACTATACGATAAATTAGCTCAAAATGCAACAGAAGAAAATTACTTTTTGGAAGAGCCTGAATTATCTGAACAAATTGAATCATTTTATAATTTCATGGAAGCACAAATGGAACGTCCTTCTGGAACCGATAATTCAATTGCAAACACAAAAATAAATGCTACAGCTTTATTTCCAAATCTATCTGCATTTCAACAAATACTCACAGGATCTGGAGATATTGTTAAAAGAGATGCGGTTTGTAGGTAAAATAGTATTTTAGTTTGCAAAACCACGGAATGAATAATGCGGTTTGTAGTGGGTGTCAAGTATTTTTTGGATTACTCGTTCATCAAATCAAATTTCATAAAACCAGTGAAGAAAAACTTTTAAACTTTACGATATTTACCTGTACTTTCTTTCGATTGGCAAATGCGGAAGTTTGCGCCGGCCTAATACACATTATTGGACCAAGTTTTTATTTTATCGTTGAATCACGACCCAAAATCAAATCTTCAATAATGTGTGGAATGATGTTTCAATCCTTGGGTTGCCGGATACCACGCTTGGTCATTACAGGTTCAGATTATGATTGGCATGTTGATACATTGAGAAAACCAGGACATACTAATCCACATGGAATTCCTCGACCTGAAATCCATGTTCTTCCGTCCATAGACTACAAGAGACCTCCATCCTTGACAAAAGACCCAGAGAAAAAAATTATGAAGATTGTACATTTGACTGATTTGCATGTAGACTATGACTACAAACCAGGTATCATTATGCCTATAATGACTACTACACATGATGACTAATCATCGTATCATGAAAACTACATAATATATCTGTCTAGGAACAAATGCGGAATGTGACAATGATGTTCTATGCTGTCAAGAAAGGTATGGATATCCAGAAACAAATGGAACAAATAAAGGTGCAGGACAATTTGGGGATAATAGGAAATGCGATGCACCAATTGGCATGTTACACATGGCACTACAAAATATCCGAAAAGTTCATGGTGTAAGATTTTAATGATGCAGCTTTGAAACAATTAAACATTACAAAAATTACCATGTAGGAAGAGATTGATCTTTTTTATATGACAGGCGATCTTGTTCCGTAATAATCTTTTTTAATGTTTATGCATCGCCAACTGTAATTTTTTATAGGCACAATATCTTTTATTCGACAAGACAAGGGAATACAAATACAATTACCGGAGTATCAAAAGTAATTTATGACTATTTTCCCACTGCTACAATAATTCCTTGTTTGGGTAACTAATTTGTAATTTGTGCATCAATAATTTATTTATGTCACCAAAATTATTTAGGAAACCACGAGCCTCATCCCGTCAATTTTTACACCACATCAAGTAAAATATTTGGTTCACCTGAAGCCAATCCAATTAGAGAAGATTTAAGGACAGATTGGGTATACCAAGTGGCATATGACTCTTGGAAACAGTGGATACCAACGGATCAAGCAGAAACCTTTTTGGCATCTGGACATTATGCGGTTGAAATCAATGAGCGTTTTAGAGTCCTAGTTGTAAATACAAATGTCTGTTATGGATTCAATATTTGGCAATTGTACGACCCTCAAGACCCTGGGGGACAATTGGAGTGGCTTCAGAAACAATTAAAATTAACCAAACAACAAAATAAAACAGTTCATGTCGTCGGGCACGTGCCACCAGGTACTTCTTAAAGAAAAAGGGCCACCAGGCACAAAATATATGATATATTAATATATTTAACATGATATAAATCATTTATCCCACCAGGACATGAAGACTGCTTTAAAACTTGGTCGAGAGAGTTTTATAAAATTATTTCATCGTATCGGTCCGTTATAAAAGCTCAGTTCTACGGCCACACCCACTACGACGAGTTTAGAATCCTTCATGACCCAATAATCAAGACTGATCCCATGAATGTGATGTGGTTAGCTCCAAGCCTGACGCCTTATAGGATTGATAATCCAGGATACCGTGTATACCACGTTGACCTCGGGATTGATCACGCTTATGGAGATGTGATTGATCATGAGACCTGGATTTATGATTTGGAGAAGGCAAACGCTGACTATCTCGTTAATTCCAGCATTACTGAAAATGATATTCCCTGGTTTCAGCTGTACAGAGCTACGCAAGTCTACAATATCCCAGATTTACTGCCAAAAAACTTGAAAAAGTTTGTCATCCGAATGGCAAGAGATAGACCCACTTTTGATTTGTTTTACAAGTAAGATGAATGTTTTTGGGGATTTTTTTAGACATTTTTAATGTGTTGTATTGCATAATTTACAGATATTATTTTAAAGCGGTTAACAGTCATCAGGCAGAAAAAGAGCCGTGTGATACGATATGTCAAAAAAGAATTTTATGTGGCATCGTTCAAGCTTATTATGACGATGACGATGGCCAAATTGAATGCAAAACAATACAAAAAGAAGTAGATGGAATTGTTTTACCTTTTTTTGTACTGGAACATAGAAAAAGATGGATTTGGCTCTAAGAATTCTCAATAAATCTTTTATTAACTGAAATTTATCATTTACAAAATACCTGTGCAATATTAAATTTCAATTACAATTATGCCCACTTTTGGTATAAATTACAATAATATTAAATATAACATGACCTTTTATTTTAAATTAAAATGACGCGAGTCTACTAACAGCAAAGCATCAATTGTATATTTCACAATTAATTGATAATATGTGGATTTAGTTGATCGCTTCAAATGGAATAAATTGAACCAAACAATTCCCACATAAAATTTCAGCACTTTCACTGCCTTCAATTTTCTTCTTAAATACTTTTTATCATTGGAATATCTTAGATAATGTCGCCATGTTTGGTGCAGTTGCTTATCATTTTCATGCCTATTTGTTGAAATTGGTACAAAGTTATTTATCAAGATTGGAATAATTATAGAAAGGAAAAAAAATATAAGATACATTAAAAATGGAACCTTATGATACAGTTTTATAGTAACGTAGTTGGATGCAATAGATGATATGATTCCCAGTTCCATTGAGGCTGCTATATGAATGCTTTGAAGTTTATGTAAAAGTTGATAAGTAAGTTCAAACATAAGATGATATTTTAAAACAAGATTCGCTTTGTATTTTGATGCTAGTAGAGGCGATTTCAGTTTCATCAAAACGATGGCGTGCAGCGTTTGTTTCAATAATATTATACCAATTAGGATCATCAAAACGAATGACCTCAATCCCTGTAGGACTGCTATTAATATAAAACCCATTCGTGAAATTAAAAACAACACACGCAGCAGCCCTGTGTTGAAGCAACATAACAAATCAAATTGTTCTAAGACAACATAGAGTGGATCCAAATCTAAAATAAGCACAAAAGCAACTGCTAAAATGTACGGATATAAAGAAGATATGAATACAAACGTGTTCAAAAATATGCCCATGGGGTCAGCTTTCAATCTGCGTCCAATATCAGCTTTCAACTCCAAGTTTTCTCCGTCAAGCTTGATTTGTAGGCAAGAAACCAAGTATCGCAAAGCTCTGAATCCATTCACTTGCTCTCCTCCCAAATTATAAATTAAAACCTCCACAGAAATGATGAAAAATGAGAAGAGAGATGCCAAACTCATCAACACCATTTTGGTAATCGAGTCGGTGTCATTACGTTCAAAACAAAACATGATCACGGAAAATGAACTTGGAATCAATACAAACAGAATGGTTGCAATCAAAACACAAGACCAAATCTTGAGATCTTGAAGTATCCCATTGTAAATGAAATCTTGTTTGTCCGCTTTCCACTCAACAGGGCAACGCCAAAGGGAAAAGAAGCGCTCAAAGTTATCCAATGATTTCCACACTCGTGGAGTTACCATTTTCAATTGTTTCTTGTGGAATGAAATGCAAACGCTTTATTCTAAAGCATTTTTCATTTTGATGCCAATCAATACATTCAGCAACTTTGACGTTATATCTGTGAATAATTGAAATTTTAATTATTAATTGAGACTGTGGTTTTGGTTAATAATAGTAACCAGGTTGTAATTTGACAACCTGGTTTTAGTACGCTACCGGTTGTTTATCTTTTTCTTATGATTTATCTTACGCCTCATTAATGGAATTACATGTACATACATATGTATGTATGTATATATTACACTTTATCATTTGTTGAATCAACTAAAATTCCTTTCAAATTTAATGTTAGCAAATGCTAGGTTAATGCTAGGTTATTCATTTTTTCCTAATAGTTGTTCAAAATTAGAAAAGATTATTTGCAATTTGTGCAGTAATTGCGATAACATAAAATACTTAAATATTACATTAATTTTGGAATAAGTAAGTAAACGTTTATTGTTCCTATTCCAAATAAATCACATTCTAACAAAACAAAATATGTCATTTGAATGATCATTACTCAACTCTGTTATAGCGAATAATTGTCAATTGTTTGTCTCGTTTTGAAGTATCCTCATCATCCCAACCCCACGATGTTGAACTTTTCCATTCCTCTGACTCTTCAAAATCTTTCCTCAAGCTTCTATTATTATTGTCCATAACGTCTGATTTCGTAAAATGACTACCATCTCCAGTTCTCTTCATTCTTTGAAAAATTACGTTTTTTGACACACTCTTTAATTCATGGGCCCACCCCAACCATGCAAAAAAGTCAATAAACGCAGTGGACCAATTGTGCTTATAATCTCCCAATTCTCCTGCCTTATAGTCCCAAGGAAAAACCTACAAATATGCATTTTATAACTGTAATACATATTAATCATCAATTAATTCAATTACGTGATGGAAATTGTGCCATCCTTCGCCAGGAGTTATAATTGAAACAAATTTATTTTCTGCGGGATTAATTGATCTAAAATCATTAATTAAGTTTTACATTGAGCAAATTCCGACCAACTTATCGTATGGACGATTCCCCCAAAAGTGTGCCGCACTGTTGACTAACCACGTTATATGAAGACTAGCCACATATCTAGTTAAAGTTAAGGACCACGCAGTGTAACCCCCCTCGCCCCAAAAATACCACGGAATTACAGTTGGAAGCACAAAACATGCGATAATTGTCAATGGAACAAAATACCTGTAAAAAAATACAGGGTTAAACATATACGTTCTAAATAAATTTGAAATTTGTTTTCACTTTTTTTGAAACATTACAACGGGATCCTGTTCCAAGTCTGACATGTCTACAACTTTTCCTTTATTTATGACATCAGGATGCTTTTTGCCTGAAATTAAAACATTGCAAGAGGATTACTTAACTCCAATTTTTTAAATTACAAAGTAGCCATCCCATGTGAGCAAAGAAAAATCCTCGATTTGCCTAAAAATTAAGGGCAAAATACAGCATGTAATGAATGGCAATAATATTTATGAGACCCACATTATGAGGATCCGCGTCTGTTTCTGAAAACTTGTGATGGACCCTGTGATCCCTGCACCACTCATGAATGCTATTCTGAAAAAAAAACATGTATTTCCAAATTTCCATACGGCGGTCGACGGTGTAAAGTAATTAAAAATTGCTAATAACAAAGACTCACTTGGCACGCCGAAGTTTGCATAAATGCTAAAATAGTTTTCAATGCGAGATTTGCTTTATACGCTTTATGCGCCCAAAGCCTATGAGTACCACCTGCACATTATATATAATATATCATTAAATAGTAGATATATTAAATATTATATTACATGTCACACCAAACGCGCTCATGTATCCATACGTCACCCCTGCAAACCATTTGCAATTGTTTGCATAATTGAATAAAATAAAGATAAAGTTATTTAACTCACCGAAAAGAATTGTTTGCCAAAAGCATTGAGCAGAAAACCAGTAATAAAGTCCAACGAATGCTGCCCAATGAAGGTACATCATAACAAATACATTTCTCCAAACAATTTCCAATTTATATTCCTTGCTCTTCATCTTTTCAGAACAACGTTGTTCCAGAGGTTTGTGATAAACAAGCTCAGTGAGTATCGATCGATGGCTTTTGATGGCTCGGGGAACTCGGAAAAGCTCAAAAGACGATTTATTTAAGGAAGACAAATCTTTGAGACTCCATCATTTGCACAATGAAATGAAAGTGTAACCTAAATTATTAATAATGGACGCTTGGACCATCACAACGTAGCAAATTTATTTTACAGTTAAGCCAGCCATTCCCTTTATTGAATCTCTAATAAAAAACTGTGTCTTCCTTTAATACCTATGAAATGCTAAAAATAGTACCTATTCATGCATTTGGATTGTTAGAGAGAAGGGATATCTCTACCATCAAGACTGAACATGATGTTGATTGCTTTTTAAGATTTTATTATTTGCTCTTTATATACAAAATGCATAGATAGATACATCGGAATAATTTCCAATTGTTTACATTATTACATTTCAAATAGCTAATGTATTTGCTTTGTCATTGAAGCTTTTAAAAAAAACAAGGTAAACCTTTCAACTCATGTATTCTAATAATTCCGAGGTGAGTATAAATTCATTTTATTAAACTAATCAAGCACATTATAAATAAATAAAAGAGAACCAAGGCTTTATAGTTTAATGTCTATGCAACGATCCATCCCCCGTCCTTTTCTTCCTCATTTCAATCACCTTAGTTGACACACTCTTACGTTCATAAACCAATCCAACAATGGCACAAACATCGATGAACAGTGCCGTCAAATTAAATCGGTAAAGACCAAGCTCAGATGCCTTGTAGTCATATGGAAAAACATGATGATAGTTGTGGAAGCCTTCATTAAAAACATAAAAATTAAAAAAAAAATAACAAATGAGTTTGATTCAACAGGTTACCTTCACCACCAGCAAAGATTGAAACATAAATATTTTCTGCAGGATTTATTCCACTATAAAACGGTTAAAAAATGAGCATTTAATTATCTTGTGATAATTTAACAAGTTGAGAGAATACCTATTGTAAGGCCTGTCTCCCCAATAATGTGCAGCTAAACATTACAAAAGTAATTATAATAAACAATAAGTAGAATTTTAAGGATGTTTTTTGTACCTGAATTTACCATCCATGTAAAATGCAAGCTTAGAACGTATCTTACAAAGGTGCTTAATATTGAAACCAGGAGCGTTTCCCCACTTATCCAAACTGCACTAATTGGTCCTATAAATGAACAAAGAAGAATCAAAGGGATGTAATATTTCCTCTGAAATGAGACGATGGGATCATTGATAAGGTCCGTGAGGTCAACACATCTTCCCTTTAATACAACATCAGGATGCTTTCGAAGCATCAACCATCCCATGTGGGCGAAGAAAAATCCACGATTGATATTGTGAGGGTCCGCGTCTGTTTCTGAAAACTTGTGGTGGACCCTGTGATCTCTAACCCATTCATAAATTGAATTCTGCATTGAATAATTGCATTTTTAAACCTTTTGTCTGAACATTTCATACAGTACCTGACAGGAAATGGTTTGACAAAACGCCAAAAATATTTGCAAGGGTAATTTTGCTTTAAATGATCGATGTGCGTAGTACCTGTGAGCTCCTGCAGTGGTTCCAAGTCCACTAAGTATCCCAACAAATAACGCTATCAAACATTATTAGTCACCAGTTTAATTTTCGACAAACCGTGTTTCTTACAAATGCTAAATGTTTTGAAAGATACGCATTGTGTAAAAAAAAGATATCCTCCATACAATGCAATGCAATGGATTCCGCCAATTAGAAGGGTACTTCGCCAAACAATTTCTGATTTAAACTCATTTTTGTGCACCTTTGATTGTTTTGAAGATTCACTCTCTCTTTTAGTTTCACTTAGCAATCCAAAATCTAACTGCTTAATAGTGTTTGGGGCCATGGTGCAAAGGTAAATGCGATGCACTCATTTGTCAAATTCCAACTGAGACTTGATCATTTGAAGAATGAAACTCCAATATCATGGTTCCCTGTTTATAAATAGTACGTCCATCCAACTGAACAAATCATTTCTAAAGATGCACCGGAAAGTTCCAGTTTCACCTTTTTCATAATTGAGAACAAGGGTTTAAGGGAAGGTGTGAATTTGGGCAAGAGTGACCCGGATTAAGATGGCTCATGAAGAAGATGAAAAAAGGTACTCCTTTTCATAAATATCATTAACCGTAATTTTCCAGCCTCTTGTATGCAAATGTAAGAACTAGACCAAACTGTAAATGTTTTATTCGTTTATCAATGGTGCAAATTATAAATTATAACAAAGCTCCACAAATTATTATTATTCATAGAAATGCAAATAGATATTTTAGGGATGCATAGAAAAATGAAAAAAATAATTTAAATGCTTCTTATCAACTAGGATGCGTTTGCATTTACTTCTCGTGATCTTTGAATCTTCATGTATACATATGTACATAATACCTCTGTACGTATATTCCATTTTTGTGGACAAAGTCGTGTACTATTAGTATCACATATTCTGTTCAAGGAAGGAAAAAATCAAAACCTTTGTCCCTTCATTTAAATACATCCAAACTTAGTTAGAGTATAAAAATAGAAGTTAGAAAGGCACCCATTGTCCTTTACTCAAACTGGATAGGATTCAAAAACCACTTGTGTTAATCCCAGGTTGGAGTTCATCGAGAAATTACGAAATAAAATTGGAACTGGAATCGATTGGAAATTATATCGAATAGTTGTGTAAGAGGTGAGGATTTGTTGTGTATTCATCATGAAGACTGAAAATTCACCCGTATCAAATATGGATCTTCATGAACTTGATTTCTTTCCTTCTAGCCCAGAAATGTCGGCAAACCGTCAACCCTGGGACGCTATTTATTTGGATTTTTGCTTCATCGGATATGCTCCCTACAATGGGAAATGTATAAGTTTGGGACAAGATGGTGTAATAGCTGGACACCCAGAAATGATTTTTCACAAGAATCAACGGCAGATCACTATAAGATGGGTGGAGCATCACACAATAATTTATCACCATCTTGTTAATTCACAAGTCAGGATTGCAAGCTACGAATTTCAGCAAGTTTACAGAAAAGGCAAGCAGAGATTTTCTGTTGTCACCAATCAAGGAATGTGTGTATTTGGTTTGAAGAACTACGCTGATAAACAATTCGTCGTTCAGGCCCTTGGCGACATGCAGTCCAACAACCCATTCTAAACAAAAGGTTAAATAATTAAAAAGTTATTTAAAACTCATCATTTGTTTTTCAGATGAATTAAATGCCATGAATTAATCTAAAGATAGCGTCGTGATAGGAAGAAGTCGAGTTTCCTAACACATTTTTTCTAATCGGGAAACTTTCATGTCAGATATATTTCAATGATAAAAAGTGTTTAACAAGAAAATTAAAGGGAGTGAAAGTGTTGAGACTGTATGTGGGGATGTTTGATTTAATTAGATTTATGCATGTGAACCAATCAACTAAATCCACATATTATCAAGTAATTATAAAACACTATTGATTATATCTAATCTTGTAATAATAAAAAATCTGTCCTTAAAAAATCTATAATATCGTTAATGTTTCTTAATGTTGTTTAAAGTCTTCGTCTTCTGGCATGATACGGAGCATGAGACCGTTGTAAATTAGCTAATACGCTGCCAATTGAAAGCTTCACTGGGGCATTTGTCCCCCCCGGCATGTGGATCAGCATCGTACAAACTGCATTCGATGTGTTTTGTCCAAAATTCGCCAAAAATTCCACAGCCAATGGACGAAGACAAATGCATCCCTGATTCAAAACAAATTTTAAATTGGTACTCAATCAGTTGTTTAGAAAAAAATTGGGGTTCATTTTATTGTTTTGTTATAAATGTAACCCAACATTCCTAAACTACAAGATTGTCAGCTTACCTTGCGACAAGATTTTCGGCATTGGTTATAAGCTTCAGCAATTCCACTTGAAGGGTCAGGCGGAAGAAGAACAGTACAGATCGCAAATGGCCGTTTTGCCATTGATAGCATTTCGGCAACATGTCTATGACGAGCTCTTCTAACTTCCATCTGAAATAAATTGAATATTATTTGTTTAAAATACCGAACAAATATGTATTTGCCATTACATTTTGCTTAACTTTCCAAGCAATTCCACATCCAGCTAAAAATAAAAAAAAGGCCGAGAAGAAAACGGAAAAAAAGACAAAGAGATCGATATGAAGTTGATCTTGCCTAGATCAAAACATCAAATCATCAAATCATCTTCATCAATTATCAAATTTTACCTAAAACACAAAGAACCGAATGATACATCCCCAATTCCTTCAAGGACAAGATAAAACCTTGTCAGTCTCAAATCATGACTGTCCTGTTTTTAAAAAATAAATATAAAATTGGACATTGAAATATGTGGTTTAAATTAGAAAAAATATACACTTACTTGAGGCAAAGTAATGACAAGACGATTTCTTAAATTTCTTACTAATAATACAGATTTAGAATCTTGAACAGTGTAATAGGTTGCATAACCAGCAGCTTCTTGTTCGATAAGTCTGACGCTTGCTGAGCTTGTGGCACTGATTGGTTTAGAAATTACTTTCTGATTCACACCAAATTCCTCCATTTCATTTGTTTTATTTGGTTCAAAGTCAGTTTCCATTCTACTTGCTCCAGTGAAACTAGACTTTCCAAAAATGCTTTCTTTTCGTTCCCCGGAGAGACCGTATTTCGTGTCAAATTCAACCTATTATATACCAAAATAGTAGAATCAATTAAATATGGACTAAGAAAATTAGTTCAGTACGAAGTTGAAGGGATTCGGTATAATATTTAAAATTACCCTATGGATCCAATTATGGTCATCCTGCTTGATGATGAAAGTATCATCCTTATTACTTAGATAGACATTGATACTTCCATGAGTTACGTCCAAAGTAATTCGAATATTGACGTTCATAAATTTTGGCTGAACAGCAAAATAAACGGTTCTACCGGATAACAGTGGCTTTTGTTTAATAGCACAGGACATAATAGGAGTCATGTTTTCTTGCGTATTCGGATCAAAGCAATACGCCTCTTCAATCGTCATTTGTAAATAACATTGCTTGCCATTTATAGGAGTTCCCAAATAAGCTTCCTTGCATTTTGAACACTGATTTTTCCAACATTGAAAATGAACATTCTGTTTCAGTGTGTTTTGAGTACAATGTTCACTCTCGGTGTTATTCATGCAGTTGCAGTTGTGACCGGTAATTGCATCACATGTATTTCCATGATTGTTGCATTCGCAGAGGCGACAAGCAAGTCTTTTGTCGTCATAACCTCTAAAATATCCCCGATTGCAATCGTTGCATGTGTCCCCTCTTGTTTGGTTTTTGCAATCGCAACAGTAAGCGGTATTTATCGGACCACTGGCATTAGGATCGCTGGAAATAATTCTTGATGTCAACTGTGATGCTGTCAGATGTTTATTAGTTCCATTGCACCATTTATTGTAATCCAAGAAAGAGAGACATATGTTTGAATGACCATTACAGTAATCTGAACAACTAACACAATGACCACCATTCTTGGGGTCTCCAACAAAGTTAATCTTGCACTGAGAGCATTTAGGGCCCATGGTATTGTTCTTGCATTCTAAACAAATATCCAATTGATCTGGCCCAGCACAATTGGAGTGGGAATTACAATCACAGTGTGCGGAACAATTACCACCAACATATCCAAAATTGCATTGACACTTTCCTGGTTCTAAACAAACACCATTTGTACATCCTTCTGAACAAATTGGTACGCAATCATTTACTGACTGTTCATAACCCTCCCGACATTGACATCTGTAGCCTTCGTCGAGATCGATACATTGTTCTGATTTAACGTCACATCCATGATGGGCATTGGTGCATTCATTTTCTGGTGGACATTTCAAATAATTCCATTGAGAGTAGGAATCGTTGGAACAGAGATTCGACTCTATTTGAATGCATGCTCCAACTCCATTTTGACCTTCCTTACTACACCATCCGCATTCAGGGAATTGCAAGCACTGGCCACACGATCTAAATGTCGAACAACTTTTGGGACAAAGAGATGGTGATCCTTTCAGAGTTGGGCCGCAAATTCCTCCAAAGCATAACAGTGGCGAGTGTGCTGGCGAAATACACCGTTGTTGGTTAACACTCCACGAGCACTGATGGAAGCCTCCCTCCGCGCCTCCTACGTACATATTTTAGTGTCCAATTCAATTTTTATTAAATTACCTGATTCAAGGCATTCAAAGCAGGAATCGTAAAAAAAACAAGAAAGGGGACATGATAAGGGTGGTGACGACATTACTATTACACTAGGAGACGAGTCCAAGATAGACTTTCGGACACAATTCCAATCATATACAGGTTGTAAACGGAGTTCCCAACTTCTTTCTCTTGATCTTAAGATCTGTCTTGTCCAAATACATTTACCTTTTACACACATTTCACATTGCGGCGCTGAACACGTTCTTTCCGGACATTGTGACGAGTCAGTCATGACCCATTGTTTTTGACCACATGGATTGTTTTCATTGTCTTCTATACAACTTCCTTCTTTGCCATTGGTGCACCACTGACACCGCAAATTGTTATTAGGATGACCCGGCCAGACGGCTAAACATTCTGTGCAAGAGTTGAAACGTCCACACTCTTGTTGACTTAACCACTTTGGTGTGCATGATATTCCTTTCCAAAACTCAATATTTGAGGCACCTGCGGAGCACGAGGAAGGCATTTCTAATTCTGCATTATAGCATTGTTGCGAATGATTGTTGTTTGAAGAACAATATGCACATCCCAATGTACTTTTGCATCTGGCTTTAGTGCGTTGTAAATTACATACGTCTTTGGGAATTTCTAGACGATAGAGGGATTCTGATGTTTGGCCATCCTTCCATCCACCCATTTGAAATATTTCATTATTCCAAATAGCTATTGCACCAGCAATCTTTGCAACACTAACGTCTGAATGCAATTCAAATGTCGACACGTTGTGATTCAAACTTTTATCATTATTGTAATTATCGTCTTCATCTTTCGATTCAAGAATGCTATTAGATTGAAGAGCTTCGTACTGTCCAATTAACAGCCACAAATTGCATTTATATACATAAACCAAGGCACCCGAACTTCGTTCCCTGTGTACAGTATTTATTACAAGACAAATTAGCATCAAATTATTATTAAAATATCCATACCGAATATCTCCACCAATCCCTCCAAGAACAATCATGTATTCTCCAGTTGTAATCGCTGTATGTAAAAATCGTGGAGACGGATAGGGTCCAAATTGATTTTCTTTTGCCGGTGAAAGCGTTGAATACTTTTTTGTTTGCCAATCAAGAACAAATAGTCTTGCTGACGTGGAAATGGAAACATGCTGCATTCCAATCGTATCGTGTAAAATTCCCCCATATATATAGAACGTATCTGTGTTTTGATGATAAACAGTTGAATGACCATAAATACCCAAAGGACTTGATCCACTAGTTTCAACCTCTGTCCAACATTGATCTGCTGATGAAGTCATGTAGACTTTCTCAGAGAAGCCATTCTCTGGATTAAATCCACCAATCATTACTACAACAAAATTATTCGCGTCACTGTTTCTTTGAACTCTTATACTATCTGAAGTAAAAGTAGAGCCAGGTCGAAGTGTTAAAGAATGTCCAGCTAATTTGGGCGATTCATTCGCCTCATTGCCCTCATTGCAAAGTTTTCTCCATCCAAGTTTTCTCGTATCAAACATCCAAGTGTCGGATAACACTTGCAAGTTTTCTGATATCCCACCATGAACATAAATAACCTGGTTAGGACCCATAACAGCACCATGAAAATATCTGGCTGGTGGAACTGCTTCTTCGTTTTGTAGCACTGTAATAGTCAAAGGCACCCATGCATTTGATTCCCTAGAAAAATGTCGAATATCATTCAAGGGTCCATGAGATAAGGAATATCCACCGAAAACAAATAGATTTTTTTCGTTTTTTCCGACGTGTAAACTATGTCCAAATCTACTGAGAACGGACAATGATGATGTTCCTTTATATAAAGTCGAAATATTCAGGGATAACCCTAAATTACTCTTGGATAAAATATTATCGTAATCTTTTCTGGTCCTAATAAGTGCCAACTCTTTTTCACTCAGAGTTTTGAAAGATCCATTAAAGCTAAATTTTGTTGAACCCATTCTTGCATATTTTAAAATAACGGTGGCTACAGTTCCTTCCACAATGAAATTTGTTGGGGTTGTTCGTTTTTCCCGTTCCTCCTTATCATTACACACAGCAGCAATCAGAACTGATTTAGCAATTGTTTCAAACTCTGAATAATCTTTGTATATCTGTAGCACATTCTGAGAGCAAGGAATATCATAGCCTGGTTCAATAGTCAATAATAACCCTACTGCTGGGTTATTATTGATTCCTTCTTCTTCTTCTTCTTTGTTTGCCTGTATTACCCACATACAATGCTCTACCAAAACGACGGTCGAATTTTTATTTTGGGCAGAATGCTGCCTTCTTTTTAATGGTAGAAAAGAGGACGACCCACGATCAGGAAAAAGGCCAAAATATCCATATGCTGCTCCCTTCATTAAACCTCGACCTGTACAACCTTGATAGCATGGACGACCATCCGTTGGGTCCCCATAAAAGCCAACTTTACACTGATCACAAGTTTTGCCAGCCGTATTATTCAGACAAAAACACCGGCCAGTGGTCTTATCACAAATTCCTGCATTTTCATCCCCATGTAAATTGCAGTTGCATGGTCTACAACCAACTGTGGCCAACGTAGCATTTCCATAAGTCCCTTGAGCGCAAACTTCACAATTTTTGCCGGTATAAAATTGGCTGCATAAGTCACAATGTCCAGGACCACCCAAGTTGCACATGGAATGATTGTTGCATTTACAATCTATTGAACAGTCGGATCCGAACCACCCAAGATCACATTCACAGACAAAAAATTGCGATGAACAAATGCCATGAATACAAGGTTCTTGGCAAGTTCTAGAGCAATTAGTTTTTCCATTCCCAGTAAATCCCGGTCCACAGAGGCATATGTAAGAACCGGGAGTATTTACACATGTAGCATTTGGATGGCATTCAGCCAAACCCAGTTCACATTCATTTACTGTTAATATTTAAATTCAACAGTTAAATACAGGAATAATTAATAATAATGTAAGTACCATCTGGACATTCACTATACGACCATTTCTTATTTCCAATTTCTTGTGGAAAATCAGCCGTTGATGGTTGTGTTTGATTTGTCTTGTAAGGTCCAAAAAAATCCCCAATTTCACATAAACCACCTGCATCATTGTAACTCCAACCGCATCCCTGTTTCATAATCATAATTTAACAGATGAAAAATCAATTTCAGAAATTACAAGAAAAATGCATAAAGATAATAGTTACCATCTTTTGTACACAATTTTCACAACTTGTTTGTTGACCACAAAACTGTTCAGGACAAAACTTATCTTCCCAGTGATAGGTCTGACCAAATTGAAATTGTGAAGTGTAAACAGAAAATACAAAACATTCTTGTTTTGTCGTAGACCAAACACATTTGGTCGCAATAGAATCCAAACAGGTCATGCAACTTGTTCGATTACTGCAAGGTTGTGGACATTTCTCTTTCTCGCGAATTGCAGATTCCAAACGCCCCAATCGATTACAGCTTAGTTCCTCCTCCCACCATTCACAGTCTAAACCATTGGTACTTTTACTCGTGACGCATTCTTCACAAAATCTCAAATCTCCACACAAGGGACAATCTTCAGGCTGAATAATGAGGGAATGATTGGTAATGTGTGTCAAAACAGGATTCCTAATCCAATTATGTTCTCTTAAAGGACTTGTGTTTTCATAATCGAATGATGAGATTAACCTTGGAATACATTTGAGCGTATCCAATCTCCACAAGCAAGACAACTCTCCACTACAAGCCAAACAACTGCTGTAGCTTAAGCAGTGTCGATTATTATTATTATTGTATCCTCCACCCCCTTCAAATGGTAGAAGATGATCTTTTCTCAATATTCTTGGAGAAGTTGAGGATCCTGTATATTTCAGCTGGATTGTTACCCTCCCTGGTTTATCTTGAATCACATCCTTTCCAAAAGAACTGGCAATTAAATCAAAATTGATTTTTTGCTGTGGAACTAAATTAACCGGATTCCCACTTGGCCAAGTCAAATTGTAACAGAGTTGATATTCTGTCCACTTATAACTTGAATTAAAGGATTCTTTCATTGTTGAAAGGGTCAAATTAACGGAAGCTTGAAGACAACAAATTTCTAATTTTTTTATAGGATGAGTAAAAGAGATTCCAACTAGACTCCCCCGAAGTGCATAGGTAACCAACGTATCAGAAGGGACGGTAGTCCCATATTCTCTAGGAATAATTAGCACTGAAGAGTTTATAACTTTTACACCATCAGGGTTTGAGAAATTCTGAGGAAATCTGTATTCAAATTGAGTTACTCCCATCCTCCAATTTTTTTCTGAGCATTCAACAGTATTTGATTGAGAGGAATTATCCAAGGGATTGTTACAAACGGTGGAGGATTTCATCTCTTCCGAATGCTTATTCCAACATTGCTC
The DNA here is from genome assembly GCA_036491945.1 of Paranurophorus simplex. Taxonomy (NCBI): domain Eukaryota; kingdom Metazoa; phylum Arthropoda; class Collembola; order Entomobryomorpha; family Isotomidae; genus Paranurophorus; species Paranurophorus simplex. The sequence continues at coordinate 20,940 of JAAOWG010000222.1, forward strand.
TAAACTTCCACACCATATACATCCAGGCAAAACACAAGATTGACAGCTATTTAATAAAGGACACATCCCAGGGCATTGAGCTGTTTGAAGATTAGTTGTACAATTAGCAGCTCCAGTCATCTTATCAAAACATTTTCCATTTGTTGGACACCATCCACACTTTAATTCTCCAGAGCATCGCCATTTATCAAAGTAAGAGCAATCTAAAGACTTTGTTTTTGAAAATGGGAATGGAACCTTCCTTATCCCTTGACTAAGATAACCTCGATACCCTCCTATAAGCCAAAGTTCATTTTTATAAACAATAGATGCATGACCAAATACTCCAAGCGTTCGTTTCACTTCACTTGCAGATTGTGGTGGAATTGGAAGGAACATTTGACACTCTAGGTTATACACAAGCATTTGATTAGAATAGCACGTTTCATCCATATTGTGAGAGTGAGTATATCCTCCAGAAATTGCTAAATAATTTTCATTTAAAATTGCCGTGTGAAATGCTCGTTCAGGATGAAGACCAAGAGGTATTCCACCATTTTTCTTGTAATCAAGATGAAGCCATGTTGAAGAATTTAACAGAAAAATCCAAAGGTGACTAGAAAGTTTGGAAAAACGACCATAATCTGAGGTTCGAATACCACCAAAAAGAACCAGTGCATTTTTCTGAGGCCAATACGACATGGTATGGCCCAACACGCTACGTTGTGTTTCTTTTCCACAACATGATGAAGAAACAACTGTCCAATTATTTGGAGAACTTGAAGAAAATTTGTACAATTTAGAAGAAAATTCTCCAACAGGGGTTCCACCTCCAAAAACATAATATTCTCCTGAAAGAGTTTGTGTAATTGAATGGTACATAAGACGCGGTAGTGTAGAATCTTGAAACTTTGTAAAGGAATTGTTTGAAACATTATAAAACAAGAGATCATTCGTTATTGTATCCGACGTCTTCCCACCGTGTATAAAAAAACCATCCTTATATTTTACAGAGGCGTGAGCATATCGACCCAAAGGCCAGGTAGATGAAGTGCTGTGATTTCCCAATATTTTTGTCTCATTTGTGAGTATATTGAAAGATACGAGATTATCTAACACTTGATTGAGATCAAACCCCCCATAAATATAGAGTATATCTTCAATTTGAATCACAGAATGACCCACACGGGCCAAGGGTGATGTCCACACTGAGTCTACAATAATAGTTTGATCCTCATCCTCACTAATGATAAAACTGTCCACAACAAAGGATTCATTGTTTAAAACTTTTTCACATGCAACACCACCCTTAAAGGGTTCACATTTACACTCATTTCCATTTTGACTTTGAACACATTCTCCAGCACTTGAACAATTCATAGGACAAGGAGCTATTATATACTCTGCTTCAAATCCTTCAAGCACATAGTTTGGGTCAGAGTACAAAAGTATTAACATCTAAAACATTACGAGATGTTCAATTACATTAAGTACATCATTTATAAATTTATAATACTTACACTTCCTGATTTTGCCAATAAATTAACACGAGGATCCGACGCTCCACTGAATGATGCTAAAAGCCTACTCCTTCCAGCCTCATATGAAGATCCATCCAATACAAATAAATAATCATAGGAACACTCTGTTCGAACTCTGTCTATTTTTAGATTAATCCAGTAGCCCGGAGGTGCTATTTATTTGTTAAAATTTAAAAAGAAATTCATCCTTTTTCCTAATATTTCCATCTCACCTTTTATCAGCCATTCACATGTAGTGTCTTGTGTGTAATTGAGAGGACCATCCGCTATCCTTCCTTTCAATGAATGTTCAATTATTTCTCTTGATCTATTACACGGTTTTAAAATATAGGCAGAATCCAACTGGGCCCTTATTGAAGATAAAGTTGTTGTTGTTTCGTCCTCTGTAAAAAAAATGTTGTCTCCATCCCCTCCATTTAATGTGAATAAGAGAACTAGTGGAAGTAGGGTTATCATCATCATCTTTCAAATTTAAGGACACCACCACCCCCTACTTCTTCTCCTTCCATTAGGAAATAAGGGATAGCAACATTTTCCTCCTCCCCCTTACGTCTTCATCTTGATAAAAATATTTAACTGTTAAAAAACAAAACAATTTATTTATGCATCAACTTTAATATTGTATTTACCATTTAAAAATATTCCTTAAAAATCTGTACATTTTATTAAAAAAATTGTTCTTTTTTGGCTAGCCTCAAAATCCCCGCTTCCTCCACACTTTACCTCAATGTTATTGTTTTTTTGCTTAAAAAACCAAAGCGGGTACTTGAACAAACGGATTTGATGTGAATTTATAAAAAGGATCTTCAATGGACGTTGTTGTTGACAAGGAACGCTATCATTTGAATCCATTTATTGAGGCTCAAGCAGAGTTTAACTTATACGTAAGAAATGAAATAGTTTTGGGAGAGACAAAAAATTTTGAAAGATTTTTTCATAGGCCTCAGGACCCTCGTCATTTCAATCAAAATTGCAACAAGGGGCAACAGAATTATTGAAAACATTGGAGGAAAATGTCTTGAAAGAAGGGGTTGGAGATGATTTGTCTATGTATACTGGTAGTACGGGGATCATTTGGACGTTTTTTTCCATAAGAAACAAAGGGGTGGAACTGAACCCTGCAATTAATCAGGTTTATCATTATCAGTAATCTAGTAAAATAAAGAAGGTAAAGTGCATACTCTGTAATTAATGGGATTTTTTTATAGTTGGTGGATAAACATGTTGAAAGGGTTAGAATTGCGTTACAAAAACACAAATCGAAGCGTTTTACTTTTCTTTGTGGGGATGCGGGACCTTTGGTAACCTCTTACATTATCACACAAGATGTTCAAATTAGGATGGAAATGCTGGAAAAGTGAGAAGCAAAGGGATGTGGATGTTGTTTCGATTTATTCATTTTTTAGGTTACTGAATTTACAGGATTTGGTGTATGCGGCTACAACAAAAGATGGAAGTTTGACTCCAAATGAATTATTATATGGAAGAGCTGGATATTTATATTCTTTATTATTTCTTAATCAACAGTTTAAGGAGAATCCACCTATTTCAAAAGATGTGCTCACCAAGGTAAGGAATTAAAAACGTTGTAAATAATGTCTCAATTTTTCTTGTAAAGTAGTTGGCAAACTTTATTGTTGAAGATGGACTAAAAAATAGGAAATCCACAAATGTACCACCATTGCACTATGAATGGCATGGAAAAATTTATATCGGTGCTGCACATGGATATATTGGAATTTTATATGTTTTGTTAAAGGTTTGGAAACTGATGGTTTTTGTAATTGTATTATGCATGAATTGATATGACTGACATTTCGATTTTCACGTGTTGAATTCTGGTTGAAATATGTGCTGTGAATGTGAATTTGAAAATAATCCTTTTCGTCTACATGACTTGACTTTTGAACTGATATTTTACCATCTCTCCAAATGTTTCCACTCATTTTCAGGCAAAAGAATACTTGAGCGACCATCACGTAGTAAAACTAAAAGAAACTTTGGAATGGGTGGTAGCACAACAATTTCAATCCGGGAATTTACCATCCTCTTTTGGATCAAAAGAAGATAAACTTGTTCATTGGTGCCACGGAGCTGGAGGTTCTGTTTTTCTTTTCTTGGAAGCTGCCAAGGTTCGTTTTTCCTATTTTAAAGTATTTCAACCGAGCAGAGTAACGACGCTTGTAGACTCATATTTTATAGGAATTGCTCTAGTATTGCATGCCTAGTAAAATTGACACACACTTATCCTCTCTCAGTTCAATAATTCTTTGCAAATTTTGAATCACTTTGTGATATCGGCTCAATAGTATTCGGAATGGACTTTGCAAGACCTTGAACCAACATTTCAAAAGAAAAACTATCTGAAACATATTTATTTTTATGACAATACTTCCCAAACACCGTCCATTCAATATATTCGATTTGTTTCATGAGTTATAGTCAATTGAAGTTTTAGTGACGCCAAGTGTATGCCAGCATATAACCATTTTATTTTTCCTATAGGTATTTCCTGGTGAAAGTGAACACTATTTATCAAAAGCAGTCAAATGTGGAGAAGTTATTTGGAACAGAGGAATTTTGAAACGAAGTTATAGTCTTTGTCATGGAACGAGTGGGAATGCGTATAGTTTATGGGCCATGTACAAACATACAAAGGTAGGAACAATATTTTTCTCATTCCCTTCTCAATTTAGCAAACGTTGTACATTCCACACTCATGTTTTGAACTCGTCAAATATTCAATTCCGCTTTTTTCATGATGTAGTGATGAAAAATGAAGGAGGATTTATAAGGAAGGCTCTTGACTTTCTATTCTCTTTATCTAGGACACACTATGGCTCAATAGAAGTTGTCTTTTTACTCAATTTTGTATTACATGGGGAAAACATTCTATTAGAAAGCCAGACCGACCACACTCACTTTATGAGGGACTAGCTGGGACGGTTTACATCTTGTACGACTTTCTCTTTTATCTTACAAAAGGAAAAGATGATGGTGCAAGTGGATCAACTCCAACTTTCCCTGCCTTCCCTGCCTTTGAACTTGATTAAAAGAGGATAACCAAGACGAGGGCTGTCATCAACATGGCTTGCAACATCATAATTTTATTCACACAATATTTTCATCCTAAAATAATGAGTTTGTGCTTGAGTTTGGCACACTAACTGTTTGTTAGTAAATTATAAAATCTTCCATTTCAATCTTCTTACATTCCTTGAGTTTCATACAAATTGGCTTCATACTTTATAGCCTTCAACTCTTTAGAGTAAAAACAATTTTAGAGCAATATTCTCAGCACGAAACTCTTCCTATCTTAGGCCAATATGGATCAACAATGACCTTGACAACTCCAATCTGCGTCTGCATGTTCTATAGGTCATTCCATACACAGGTCTACCCATCACAATATGAGAAATGAAACTTAAGTAATTTCAACCAGGTGGACTATGAATGAAAGTGCTATGTAATTGGAAACTGATTCCTTGAAATGTCAGACACACAGATAGGTCACTAGCCATAGTTTTAGGGAGAAATGCACTATCCATTAGTTTATTAGATTCAGATATTTTATCTTGGCTAATCAGTGTACATTCGTATATGTGTTAGCAGTAGATACTGACTTATATACATTATCTAAATAAACTTTCCTGCAATGCTGCAAAAATCTATCCTTTTGAAATGATTTATTTTCGTGAGTTGAGTAGATCATTTCATCATTTCTAGAGCCACCTTCAATTGAAATGCTAAAGGACCCTTTATGGCTCCACCCTATGTCGTAAAACGTTTGAAAACGTCAATCCCTCATTATATAGTCTATGTATTCCCTACTTTATTTTGTACCTCTTAATCGATCCACAAAATCTAAAACTTACAGCCCTCGTTATTTCTAGCTACTGCTTCCCAAGGCTCCGTCTTTCATCTAATTTCATTGTGAAAGTTTCCTTTATCTTATTTTGCAAAATATTTTAAATTAGTTAATTACATGGCATTTTCTTGAAGAATTTCTTCATAACTCAAGGCACATTTGAAAGCATTCCAACGTTCCCTATTTTCCTGAATTCATGCTTTCTTTTTCCCCGTGTTTCATAGCCCTATTTGGCTGTAGAGATAGGATTTTGATATAAAACAGAAAGTGAATCCTATTCTTGAGCTCATTTGCGGAAAACCCTTTCCCCACGTCCATCCTTTCTACCTTGTCTATCTCTAAATTTATTATTATTTATTTGAACCACAAACAACTCTCTTTTCATACTTGGTTAATTGTGTGCAACAAAGACACATTTTAGTTAATGGTGAACCCAACTAAAGTTTTAGTTGTTGAAGGTCTGCTGTATAACAAGGTTGATGTTACGTATGTAGTTGTATCCACGTTATGTTCAACAATCTGTCCAAAAATCATCATATGTTGTTTTCCTCAGTTACAAGTTACATTTGGATTTAAATGAAAATGCAAACTTGTTGAGTTTTGCATTATTTGTGAGTTTTTTTTGTGACGTGGAATTTATAGCTCAAAATCTCGATTGTTGATTTCCTCTACACCGTCCCATTGCAATAACTTTTAACTTGCAAAACTGTAGCTGGAATTCATATCTTTGCACGAAACATATCAAATTAGACTGTACGGAATTTACAAATTCTAACGATTCAAAGACTGGGTATTCAAAGGATGGCAGATGTAAATTCCAATTTGGAAGGTTCAAGTAAGATTTGACTTTTTGAAAAGCATCAGCTTTAATTTTAATCATGTTTTCAACATCCCTCTATATATATAGAGGGATGTTGAAAACATGATTGTGCACTTGAAAATAGAAAAAGTTGAATAAAGAGACAAAAGATAATAGTGAAATAACAATACTTTGGTTTGTGAATCAATATTTGCACGATGAGAAACAAAGTAAATTATAACTTCATTTGTCAAGCTTTTGTTACAATGAGTTTTATTTACATTTTGCTAAATAAAACATTCGTAACATATCAAAGTATTTACAATTCAAAAGTCGTTTTGTCTTCAAAAATTACTTTGAAACATGTTTTGAAGGCCATGCACGATCCTTGTATAAATCAAATGACAACGGGAAAATTGAAAAACTGATTCCTTATTCATAAAGTATTGTCGGATAAATTGATTGAGATGGAATGCGAAATTGAAGTATATGGGCTCATGTATGTATTTTCAATTTATTGCCTTTATTTATTCATGTTAGTTTGATTGTTCAAGTCTTGCCTAGGATATTCTAATATTCTTGTGAAATACAGATTTTGGAAATGTTATTTCAGTATAGCATGATTAATGATGACAATGGAAAGGATGTTCTAGGCAAAGGTTTTAATTCTACCAAAAGGTTTTACTTTACATCATAGATTCCCAGTGACTTTCATTTGTCTTATAAACAACAGTGTTGTAGAACGGAAAATTCTGATTTGCCACGATACTCACTCATCCATAATATTTCTCTATAATGTTTTCGCAATCAATTATGAAAGTAGAAAGTGCATGATTTTGTAACGATAAAAATGGGATATATAATTAATTAACTAAATCCAACGATTTTTGTGATTTATTTTTTTAACAGAAAGAAATGGGGATGCCAACCCCCTCCCTGATGGATCAATTACCAATACTGTTGTTTCCAATGTTGATGTGTTTTCCGATGTAGCTAAATATAGTTACACTGCACTATGTTCTCTTGCTCTTCGAAACCTCTACGTTGACGATACAGCACATTACGCTTTTTCTGAAAATTTAATTCAAGATATTAGAATGCATTTGGGTCTGCCAGAACATACGGACCAAGTCATGCGAGCCCTTTTTCATGGGGAAGGGGTCCAGAGTGGTCACGTTTACGTGGAACTAGTCAAACAAGAGGGACACGCTTTTTCTTTTTTTATTGTGAAAGATCTCATTTACCACGCTGTGCAAACAGGTATGCATTGTTTCATAATTTGTGTAAAATGAGGCTTTTTCTTTTTAAAACTATTGCACAAGTCTTAGAAATTGTAATTCATCTAATTTACATCCATAATGTAATAATAATAATAACTTGTTTCTGCTTCTTTTTTTGTGCTCTCCTGTCTAAAGGGGTGCTTTCTGGTAAATTTTTAATCATTTGAAAGTTTTCTTTTCAAATTACATTTTGTACACGTGTATATTTTGTATCTTCAACAGGGAAGTACGATGCAAGAACACGAGCAATGATCCTTGCTGTTTCAAAATTTTTAATTATCCGATCATCTTTAGTGGAAATGATGGAAGAATCTGCAGTAAAGTATTTGACGGAGACGATCGTTCCAAAAACAGAGTAAGTTGAACAGTAAGGATGAAAGCATATACAATGTCGTTTAATTATCATGGAATTTTCAACAGAAAAGAGGAAATGGAGACGAAAAAACGTCAAAGAAATAGAAAATTCAAAAGATGGGGACTAGTGGGATTAGCAACGTTAGGTGGGGGAGCGCTTTTAGGCCTTACGGGTGGATTGACTGCACCTTTAATTGGTGCTGGGGTTGGAAGCATTTTAGGTGGAGCAACTGCAGGTACATATTTTATATTACAGCACCCTCCCAAAAGTATTCGTCACTTTTGTAATTGTAATATCTCCAAAACTACTGGAGATAAAAATTTGAAATTTTGCATAGCGATAGCCAATCG
>JAAOWG010000223.1:0-29083 GCA_036491945.1 Paranurophorus simplex
TTAATCATAATCATAATCTCAAAAATTCGCAACCTCTCACCTCTATAATACAAGATTATGATTATCTTATAATCATAATCATAGTCATAGTCATAATACAGTTTTCGCAACCTCTCTATTATGACGTTATAAATATAGCTTTACAAATTTTTTTGAGGTCTCCAGTTGTCAAATGCTACAATATTTCCTTTTTCCTCCATGTAGAGTTTCAGATGGAAGCTTCAGCAAGTGTGAAATGTTTGCTAGTATCACTAATTTGACAAGAATTGGTTGTGTGAATGGATGGGAATATGATCAAACAGACTACAGCTCTACGATTCCATCAACTTATAACTGGGGTAAATTGGAAAAATATGAAGTATTAAAATATGAAATTCACGAAAATATCTAGTTTGTGACAAGTCGGAATATGCTACTTTAACTTTAACAATTTCATCCGTTGGTAATGCATTTGGAACAATTGTTTATGGGATGGCTGCGGATAAGTAAGAGAGTTTGGAAAGATGAATTGACATTTTAATGATGTTTAATAATTAATTTCAGGATTGGAAGAAAGCCCATATTTTTTTTTTGTCTTGCGCTAAATGTGTTTGGAAGGATTCTCAGCTTATTTGTTGCGAATAATTTTTACACATACCTCGCAACCGTCTTTCTCACTGGTACTGGATTTCCAATGCTCTTCATAGCTCCATGCATGATATGCGCCGAAATTTCTGATAAAGGTTTGCTAGCATTAAGATTATTGCTTAAAATATAAATCTTTTGATTACTTGGTACAATGGGACATTTTCAATTTGTTCCGCTTATCACAACAGTGTTGCATTTGTAATTGATTTTATGAATTGGTCATGTTTTGTTATTTCAGTTTTCCGAGCTTGGATTTATTCTGTAACTTGGATGATTTGGGTGACTAATATTGACATCGCAACGTTTTGCAACGCATTGCTACGTTTTTGGAACGTTTCCCTTGCAAAACGTTGCAAAAAGTTGCAAAAACGTTGTATTGATTATTGATTACATTACATTTGAATATCATTACAGGTTATTGGGTAAATTACAACATGTAATACAATGGAATTAATGTTTGAAATAGAATGGCTTCACTTCCGGTCGCTGCTTGGCTTATAAAAGAGTGGTATTATATCGGATTAGTAACCACAGTCCCATTTATCTTTACATTCCTATTTTACTGCTATATTCCTGAAAGTCCTCGATGGCTAATATCTGCAGGACGGACCGAAGAAGCGGTTGCTATAATTAAGAAAATTGCCGAGAAAAATGGAAACGCTGACAAGATAGGAACCCTTGATATTAAAATCAATGCAATGGTGAAATCCCTTTTGATAAAGCAAGATCAAAATAACGACAGAGTTGGGGTTTGGACGTTGTTTACTCGCCCACGTTTGGCTACAAAGACTATTTTATTGACGATAGCGTGGGTTATGAATGCAGTAATCTATTATGCAATTACAATCAACGCTTCGAATTTATCTGGAAATCAATTTGTTAATTTTTTTATCCTTGCTGTGATTGAATTGCCGTCTGGATATTTAGGAAGTGTATTGGTAGACAAAAGTGGACGAAGATGGACTCAAGTTGGATTTTTTCTTCTTTGTCTTCTTGCAAGTGTTGTGGCTGGGATTGCTGCACCCCACAAAGCCGGTGGCGTCACTTGGTCAATTGTATCAGTGATTGGAGCTGTCGTGGCAAAGTCCGTTCCTCGTGCAATATAATTACAACAATCTTGTTGTAAGTAATAATGTTTTTTTCGTAGGTTTGCAATCACACTGACATTCCTTGTAATATACTTACAAGGTACTGAAATATTCCCGACAATAGTCCGCTCAACAGGGACAGGCTTTGCATCAACGTCGGGATCAATCGTCGGGATCCTTACGCCTTACATTGTGTATTTGGTATGAAAGCATTCAAGTGGTTTATTTCAAAGTCATGCATTTCAGTCGAAATATAATCTCGGTGCACCCTGGTACGTAATTGGTGTAATGTCATTAATTGGCCTGACATCATCTGCTTTTTTACCTGAAACACTGAACCAGTCCCTTCGTAAGTCTACAAATATCCAGCTAACACAATTTATGTAATTCTTTGGCTGTAATTAACATTTCAGCTGAAACGTTAGAGGATGCAGAAAATTTTGGAAAGGGAACAAAATTTTGGAGTATTGTTCCAAAACAGGATGCAAAAACTCAAAACAGTTCATCTACATCTGATACTTGCTAAACAAAAATACTCAATTTCCGTTAATTTTAATTTTTATAGTTTATTAAGTTTATTCAGTTTTTCTGCTACTCACTTCTTTTTCTTATAATTCATCAAAAGGATTTCGATTTGGCATCGGGACGGTGTAGGAAACCTTTAATAAAGTTTAATAAAAACAATTGATCAAATAAAATAATGTGCATTACAGGAAATGGATCAAGTTCGTTGAGAAATTCAGTTGCCCAAAAAGGCTCTGAAGATGACTTTCTCTCCATTAGATTTGTTATTGAATTATTTACTGAGCCTGAAGAGGTTGTAGGACTCAAACCATCAGAATGAAATAATGTTGATGGCATTTGATCTGATTCAAGGATGTTGTGCCTTGAGCCCTCTGAGATATAGCCTTTAGATAGAGCTGATTGTTCAATCAATTGGGCCGCAGTGAGGGATCGCCTTCTATTAGCTAAATTCTGCAAAAACAAAGATAAAAATGGCAGCATTCTAATGAATTTAAAACAGTACCGGAACACTTGCTATATATTCCTGAGACAAGGAATCTCCTGGATCCACATCAATTATTTCAAGATGAGTAATGTGAGTGGTGGGTGTGGTTAAAACTGAATCCAAAGTTGGTTCTGTCGACACTGGCAGCAATTCCTTACTTGCATTACTACTAGAAGGAAAGGAAGATTCACCTTCTATTTCTTGTATTGGTGGCATCGGGGGCCTAATTTTTGCCGCATCCTGTGGCAGTGTTTCAGTCGTACTGATATCTTCTTCTCCATTACTTAATTCTTGGATGAAAGTATTGGCTGCTTCAACATTCTGTAATGAAGCGTGGCTAGTTTTTTCTTGGCTAGTAGCACTCCTCCCTTCCCCATAATCAGAATCTTCCGGCTCAAAAGCATGTTCTGTTGCAACTGTGGACCAGACTGATGTGTTGGATGCTGTTGTCGTTGCATGTTGATCAAGGGTGGGAACATTTGTGTCGGAAGTTCCACTATCCAATTCATTATTTGTGTTTTTTGTTTGAGAAACGTTTGAGTTGTTTGGGGGTGTAGCTTGTTGAATTGGAGTCCAAGTAGGGGAGTCTATCCTCATGTAATCTGTGCTGTAGACGGAATAATCCAAAAGTTTTTCAAGTTTTTCAAAAGGTTTTAAAGCCATTGAGGGCATACTTTGCACCTTTCGAGCCGACGTTTCATTGAATTGTTGAAGAATCTTGTGATACAACTGTTGATCTACTATGACATCATCCTTGCTTGCTCTATAACATAATGATCTTTTTCTACTTATCTCATGTTTCTTACAAGCTATCAAAAACTTGGCTTGGTCCTCATATCTTTCTGCTTGAGTAAGAATATCACGAGGAAAGGAATGATTCTTTGAGGATGAGGGATCCGAGTTAATTACAGTATCAAAATCAATGGAGGGTGACATTTGTTTGGGTTGCAGAACAAGATCGGCTTGACTTTGGGATTTTTCGAATCTATTTAGTGAAAGGACTTGATCAATGTCAATGGACGTATCATTGAAGGGGGCTGTCTTGGACGAAGAGTTTTTTACAGCAGTACCAAAGGTTCTTGGGATTACTAAATTTTCATAAGGGATCAATCTAGATAACTTTGAACTTGGTTTTTCCAAGTTGACTTCATCCTTGTTTGAAAGCTGAGGTTCTTCTTGAAGGTTTATATCGTCAAAGGTCGAAGTTGATGCTTTAAGGGTCGTTGATGCGGAGTTTGGTGAAAGCGGTGGCTTCGAAGTTTTTGAGGTTTGTTCTCTTCTAGATACAACTTCTTCAATGACATCGTCAGCATTTGGTCCTTCTTCTTTTGCTGATGTAGGATCCGTTCCAGGTGCTTGAGTATATCCTCTTCGCTTACAACATGAGGAGAAATATTGATATAATTTCAAACATATTAAGAATGCCACGATTCCGAGGAAGAATACTGCAAAAATTGCAACATCAAGGGCCTGCATCATAAATTAAATGGTTCAAAAAATATACTTTAATTGTTTTAAAATTACAATGGATATCCCATCTGGATTATTGAAAAGACTATCTGTGTCATTTGAATTATTTCCACTAGTGTTCTTGTATCCAAAACTGAAAGGACGTATAATTTCTCTAATTTGATCAAAGATGTTAGTTGTGGATGCAGAAGCATTGGATGAATTTAAGTTAGAGCCTTTCATTCCACTCGCAAGATTTTTAACGTGTCCAATTAATTCCATTATCTTGCGTATTTTGAGAGCTTTTCCTTTCGATATTGTGCAATTAAAGCTTAATTAATTTGCGAAGGTTGTAAGTCTACGGAGTCATTGTCATGGTCCCTTTTATTTTGCGGCCAGCAGTATATACTGCTCTTATGGAAAAGTGGTCTTGGAGCACATTACACTCTTAATTTATCTCCAATCACAGATACTCCTTATTTAAAGCCACCCCAACTATAAAAGCATACAAACAAGGATAAGAGACGTTGTCAAAACCGTCCAAAAATATATGCTCATACTTTGGATATATAATATTTCAAATTATTTGTGTAACATAGAATCCATCCATTGATTAAAGTTTCTTTAGTCAAGTTGCAATTTTATTTAATTATAATTCTATTCTAAAATAAGTCATTAACAAAAAGATTATAAAAAAACAATATGTAATAGATCATGCAATGTAAAATAATAGTGTCAGATCAGTGAAAGAATGAGCATTTCGTTTCCGGATTATATTGAGATTCCTTAGGACAATTGAATGCTTTTGAAAATTCCAAATGATTCCTTATGCTTCCAAAGGCTCGGACAGAGTTAGGACTATGTGAATCCAATAAAAACTCTTTCATCATCATTTCCTCTACTGCATCATCAGCAAATGCTTCACAAAAAAACTGTATTGCAAAATTAATATTAATCGCTTTTGCTTGAATTTTATTTACCTGTGCAGCAGCAATAAAGAAGATTTGTTCCTTTGTGAATTTTTCTAAATGCGGCAGTGCTTGGTATTTCCCATATTCCATGAATGATCTAAACGCAACGTCCAACCCCATGAGATCAGCGGAATTCTCTTCCAATGTTGCTGTTCCATCAATCTTTGAGGAATCCAAAGGCAAAGTGAATTGATTATATTCATCTTCAACACATTTAGCTGTTTGTTTAAAAGACGTTTTGGTTCGTTGAGAAATACTTGAGCTTGGGATGATTTTTACTCCATCAATTTCTAAAAATTACTAAAGTCAGCTTTATCAAAAATGAAGAAATACTCACCAAAACCTTGCAAATAAGTTATTAGAGCGTGTGAGATTTCATGACCAATGGTGGCTCCCAATCGTGCATAATTAATGACATCAGGATATTCACGATCAAAAAATGGGGTTCTTGAAATTGCAGCAGATAAGAGTACAAGGTCCTTGTGAGGAACGTAGAATGCATTCACTTCACAAAGTTTACTATCTGTTAAATTACGTTGGACAAATAATATGGCATCCACCAAAGCTTCAAGGTAATCTTCCGGATTAGATGAAATGTTTAAATTCTGATACATCTTGTCCAATTCAAAAGTCGTCAATACCATATTTGAGTATCCAGAAACTATTGGTAGTTGTGAGATTTTGCTCTTCAGGTAGTTGTAAGATTTAGCATCCTTAATCCAAGGGCTCATTTGTAATACTTGGGTAAACATTGTTTGAATATTGTTCGCAAAGTCGGCAACAGCTTTTTCATGCTTCTCATAATCTTGGAAAACAGCTTCAACAAACAACTTAATCAAAACATCAGGAAATAATAGTTTAATGCCTTCGAAACACATTCGTTGAGTTTCATTCCCTAAATAAATGTAAAATGTCAAAAGGAGGTACTGCTGACTGCTGAACATGAACTTACCATAATTTATCCCCCCAATGGTGAGTCCTTTAGTAAACTCTAATAAATCAGCATATTCATCATAATAATAGTCTTCATTTAAAATGTCATCAATGGATTTGTTTTTGGAAATAAAGGCAACACAGGAGGTATAAAGGTTGTGAGCTTTCTTTGCAGCAGCAAATGTGGGATGAGCTTCAAGTTATTGTTATTAATGTTTACACTTTTTTTTCATATAAAAACTTACTCAGTTCATTTAATAAAATGTTGAAATTGATCTTGTCCATTTCTTTGGTTTGGGACGTATGGTTTTCATTTTCTCCCAACTTTCCTCGATGCTGATTCACCCAACCTTGGCAAGAATACTGAAATAATTCATTAAAACGCAGTAAATCAAGTATTAATTTTTACTTTATAAAATTCGTTGCATGGATCAAATGACTCATTCATCCATGATTTCATCTGATAACTTGCATTGATTGCGACCGTGTTTAAATTCAACGTCTCCCTCATTTCGATTTGAGTTGGAGCATTTATCCCAATAAATAGAAGATAGGATATCATCAGAATTATAAGGACAAGCGACAAGATCCCAAAACCGTTGAATGGAAACGTTCTTGGGTTTGATGGCAGCTCTGGGTTATTTTGCACTGAGTCCTTTCCTTGGGGGGCATTGTCATCAATCGAAATCTTATGTTCAGGATTGAATGTAGAAGCCATGATTGATTGAATTAAAACTTTCCAAATCGAACTACTTCAAATGGCTTTAAAACCCTTTTAAGAAAACACTGTGACGGAGGAAACACTGTGACGGAGGAAATGGTTGATACAGTCAGACAAGAATAAACACGTTTGATTGTGCAAAAATTCTACTCTCCTACTACTCCTACTGATCTACTGTCCTTCACCTACAGATAGTGTAACTGATTATTAAAATATGAGAGAAACGTTTTGAAAGGAAACAAATTTAAGTGTTATCAAAGTTGCTGATTGCTGAGTGAAGCAAACTGAGAGAACCAAAGGAAAGCTACATACTACTGATGTTTGTTATCTCAAAACCATTCTTATAAAATTTCCAACATTTGACTAATTCCTAGCTAACAAAGATTTTTAGTCATGCTTAAATAAACAAATTGTAAATTTGAATCAACAACAACAATTCGTAGAACTGTATAAAAGTGATCTTAAAGCTCAGAAAGATAAAGACTGAAAAGAGCCAAGATTATATGTAATTTAATACATTATTTACTATAAGAAAGTCATTAATCTTTATTAATTGTTATTTGGAAATGTTTCAAGATTATCATTGGTTTTAACCGTAACTTCTTCCAGTGACAATTGATGAACATGATGATCCAACTTGAGCTGGGGACTATTTTTATCAATTTTTGAATGAAATAATTTTGTTGCTACCAAAAATACATCTTTAGACGTTGGAGCGTCACCCATAAGATGTTGGCCTTAAAACTCGAGGATGAGAATATTTAAATATGTTTTGGTGTTGATGAAAATGTTTATTTAATAGTAATGAATGCTTTATAGCTTAGTCAAAGTCAAAGTGTATGCAGCAAATTCAGTTTTTATTGATTCTCATATTTTCATACATACAACATCTTAAAGTTACGAGGAAGGGTTTTAATCGTGCGAGGAAGGGTCTCAAGAAAAAGGTTTTAATTGGTGGTTGATTTTGTTCTTGGTCGGGATGCAGCTCTGCGAGATGTTGCAGCAAATTTCATGTTCCCAGACGACTCTTCTTGAATCATTTGATCAGGCAAGGGGGTGTCCAATTGAGCAGATTCCTGAATGATGAAATTAAAGGCTTGAATCATCCAACCTTTAATTTGTAAAGCTTACACTACCTTTGGAATCACTTTGGTGCAGTAAACTGGTGCATCTTGGAAATACTTTTTCAAAACTTGAAGCCAATACTCCAACGGCTTATTCAACAATTCATCAAAAATGAGGCGTGGTCGTAGTCTCATCTTGACTTGATCCTTTGTTCCATTTCCATACCGTTCTCCTTTGGCAATTGCCGATGCAATCATTAAAAAGGGCTCACACTCAAATTCTCTAATGTAATGCCATCCAACACGGTCTGCCATTGCTTGAACATCCTGAAGCTTGAGTTGTGCTTCTTGTGGCCCAGTAGCCCATTCCTCAATCGTTTGACGAGCAATTTCCAAAACTTTGTCAGCCATGGAATTGTCCCGAATCCCATGAACAGTTATAACAGAGCAGCTCTCTGTGTACTCCAACTGACACCATGAGATTCGATGAGAATCTCCGGTAGTGACGAGTTTTGTCCATAGCGGTCCAACGGATAGGTGAGCAGTCAAAACTTGGATGGCCATAGCCCTTAAGTGAAATAAATTAGAAAGTGATGATGAGCTTCTCGTTTACTCTTACGTTTCAACATTTGAGGTTTCACAACCCCTCCATCCAAAACAAACGGTGGGTAGTGCTTTTCTCAATGGATCACGACAAACGTAGGAAGCAGTGTTGATGACAGACTCCAGGACACGAGGAGGAGATTGAGACCAAGGCCTTTCAAACGTTGGGAAAGATGGGTGACTTGCAAAAAAATCCATTTCCCGATCCCGAAGAACTTCAAGGATGTGCTCTCGGTTTTTTACAAGACCGGTGATGATGACGGTTAAATTATCCGGGCAGTATATGCGATCATAGCACTTTCGCATCTAAAAACAATAACGTTATCCAACCCAAATGATGTAAATGTAACCTTTTTATTCAAACAATTGAAGCGTCCATCGTCCAACAAACGATTCCAAAATGCCGGAGTGTCTGGAAACATTGTTTGTAAGGTTCCTTCACAAGCCATCGCTCCTTCTCCAGCTTCACTCAATGAATAATATTCAGCATCCTCCAACTTTGGTGGTGAATATTCTTCCTCATCTGACTCCGGTTCAGCATCAGCTCCAATCTCCCCTGCCTCATCCACAGTAAGATTTTGAAGTTCAGCCTCCACTGTTGGGATATCACCTTGAGCGTCTGGTGGATTTTCACCTGAGATTAAACAAAGGAATAAGCATCTCCATGAAATGTTGTTGTATGTACTGTTCTTACAATCCTTCCTTGCAGAAGTAGTCTTAGCCTTGTACGGATATCCATAAAGTTCCATCACCGCCTAAAGTATTTCCATTTAAAAAAACGTCATTTTAGAAGGGATACTAATTTACCTCAATGTTTTGCAGGAGGTAGGCAGAGCATGCAAACGTTCCCAAGAAGGCAGGCTCTCCAAGGGCACAGCACACGAAGCAACTTTGATCACGATCCGCTAAAGGGTTCTCTGCTCCATGGAATTGCCATGATGGACACATCATGTCACCCCTCATCGGTCTTGGAAGGAGACCACCGGATGAATCCAAATGATGAATCAATTGCTCAATCCCTCCAGCTTCGGGTTGATCAGAGCCTATAGGAACGTTCATATGAATGGGATTGCTTTTTAAAATATTGTACTAGTACCAAGACAAAAGTATCCGTTGATGATGGGGGATGCGATATCCGCAAAATAGATGGTCATCCCTGAATTCTTTGACTTGTACTTTGCCAGCCCCACGGATCCATCCTCTGAAGGAATGAAGTCAGCGTCGCAATCAAAATATTGATCCATTTTTTTCAAAAACGTTGGAGAAAGATGAAACCAAAGAGAGTGAAGTGGATAAAGGGAAAAGGCAGAATGGAGAATGAAAAAATTTTCCGTTTTTTTCCCTTTTTTTCCTCCAAACCGTTGCCAAAGCGTTTTAAAATAAAGGTAAAAAGTTGTGGCTTTTTTATCTTCATTATTATGCCGTTACTATTTAATGAATAATTTGCATGGCTGGAACAATAATTGGAGGTGATATATGTATGTATTACGCAAAATCATTGGACTGGAGATGCAGTTTATTTTAAAGTAAAATTATTGAAATTAGTTAAACCACAGCTTCCTTCAGTCTCATCCTTAGTATCCAGCATGTTTCTGTAAAATATTGGAGAATTCATCATTTTGAGATTTAGGACAAAAAAATAGCTCTCAAATCATACCATGTGTGCATGTGGGGGGTGTTGATGAGGTCCTAATTTTAGCCTGGGACCACCCAAAGCTGCTTTTCCCAACACTCCCATTTCAATAGCTTCAGCATGAGCGTTGTAAACCTACATATTACATACATATGTACAAGATCAAAAGAAGGGAAGAAATTCTCATAAGAAATGATTAAAAAAGTAGAATAAGAACAGAATTAGAATAAACTAACCTTTTGCCGTTGAGCTTTTTTAATTTCCTCTTCATTGATTGCAAAGGCTAAAGAGAAAGTCAGTGCAACCACAATGAAGAGGATGAAAGGCTTGAAATTCATTTTTAAATTGAGAAATAAAATGTTTGAAGAAAGGATGTAAAATAATTTATGCTTGAAATGGAAGTAGATCAACTCAGCTCAAATTACATAAAGTTATTTTATCAGTTGTCCCAAATAGTATGACTATGAGCATTGTGATTTGATTAATAATCTTTTTGTGATAAGATTTTTTACTTTTCATTTATCACCAAAAAGGCCAAAAAAACATTGAATCCTTCCAATTACCAAAACATTGATTTTTTCCATCCCAATTTATGAGAGAATGAAACATTTTATTGTATTTGAATTTTAAATAAGTTATTTTGAACTTATTTTGTCAGTGTCAATCAAATGAATCATGCTTAGGAATAGACTCAACTTTTAACCGAGGTCACGCTTCATCATTTCCTTGAATTCATCTGGAATCCCGATGTAAGATTTTATTGCAGCATATTTATCGCAAATATTAACTCAATTCTAAACATAGTTGAAGATTACATGCTACTGTGTTAAACAATTTAATGAAATATTCAAACCCTTATAATAATCCCAATGACATGAATCCTTTCAAGTTTACAGAGCAGAGCTGGATATACATACAGATATTACGAACGTACATACAGTAGTGCAAAAAATGTATTTTCCCATGAATCCATTTTTTTGTCAATCCCTATCCTGTATAAACTAGAAATTAAAGGTCCCAGATATAAGAAGTTGCAAGTAAATTGCCTACAGCTAAAATCCATGTACAGATTCAATCCCTATATATGTGATGAGAATATTATGCTTTAATTAAACCTGGTTTTGTTGCATGTTATTTTGTATACATACATTCTTATTGTAATAACTCAGACATCATTTTCGTAATAATGAGCTATTGAGGCTGAGATATGCTGTCAAAGCATATTTTTATATTCGATTTAGAATAACAGCAAACTACTAAATTATTCAGTACTCAACACATTTTTCTGCAGATTGTGCAAATAAGAAAATCATTCATGTCACTTGAATGAGGTAGTTGGAATTGTGCATTAGTCCAGAGATCAAAAAAAGGAGTCTTTTTGTCCTTAAAAAATTAAAATGCAGTCCACTATTGGAATTTTAATATTGTTGAGTTTGAGCCAAGCGTTTGGCGTTCCACACGAGGGTCATGATCATCACGAAGAGGCTGAAAATTCTCCAGCAGCCTCCATTGTAGATAGTGATCCAAATTGGATGAAATCCACGGTACATACTGCTCCTCTTGGAAAAGTTCAATTAAAATGGCAACAAGACTCGTCAAACAGTTCACGAGTGTTGATGAAAATGTCTGCAAGGACAACTGGCTATGTTGCTGTTGGATTTTGTTCCGTCTGGGTTGGAACAATGAAAGGGTGTGACATCGTCCTTGGTTGGGTGGATTCTTCTTTAAAACCACATATTGGGGTAATAAAGCTTTTTTTAGTGGATTAAAAGTTTTGATTTGGCTATAGGATTATTTTGCCGAGGGTAACACATCACCACAACTTGATGCTAAACAAGATTACAGTTTAATTTCTGGAGTTGAGAAGGATGGGATTACAAGCATTGTTTTTTCAAGGAATTGGGACACTGGGGATGATGCTACGGATGCTAATTTACAGGTAGTGTAGTGGGTCGAGGTTTGCAATTGTTTATTTAGCTTTCAATTTTTATACCTTTTCCAGCACAATACGGCAGTTCACATCATTTATGCTTGCAATGATGAAGATCCTGTGAATGAGGGTTCCCCAATTTACCATAAAACAAATCGCTGGCACACAAATAGTGCAGTATCTGTAAAGAATCATGAACATGGGACAGGCATGGCAAATTATGATTTGGGAAGCAAATACTTGATTTTTATGACAATCTTTATGTGTGTCAAAATGCTGACGCTATGACATGCTTGGATGTCATAATGCAACCAACATAATTTTGTATACTAATGCAATCATTCATTTGTAATTTAGAATATATTAATTGTAACCGGATCTGGTAATGGGTAGTTCATAATGCTGTATTAATTGATTATTAAAGTTGTGTGAAATATTTTCAAATACAAATAACAATTATCCAAAATAACAATACAACTGTTTAATTGCATGGTTTTGAGATTGAAGTATTTATGAGAAATTAATAATAGTTGTCCCCGTTCACGTCAAAGACTTTTATTTTGGATTGCTTTAATTTGTACACATGTTATCACTCATAATTAATTATTACATGAAATTGTTTCATCTTTGAAACTTACAAAATTACAAAATTTTAATAAAAATACTATAAATCAAAGCATTTATTGCATCAATGTATTGAAAATGACTTAAAAAAATAGAGAAATGAGATTAAGCAATTACATTTTCGCTGGTAGAGGTAAATTAGTGCCAATATTGTTTCTTTGAAGCACTTGAAGTAGTAGATCCAGCTCCTTTAGGGACTCGAGCAGGATGAATTTTATTCTGTTTGATAGATTTTGTTGCGATAAGGCCTCTTATATCTGTTGCAATATCTTTGATTTCTCTTTCCCTATCCTCAGCACCATCACATCGACGTAGGACAACTTCAACGAATTTCTGGAAACATTATTCTCCCATGAAAAAAACAATCATCTATTATCACATTATTCATTATTCACTTTACCTTTCCTTCTGCATCACTCACAGGAATTATTTCCCCTTTTCTATCCTGCGCAGCTAATCGTGGCATCACCACTGGTGAACCACCTTCTGAATAAGCTATTTCCCCTGGTTTAAGTAGTCGTGGTGCTTTATTTGTTGACATAACTGATCCTGCTCCAAATTTATAAATTGAAGAAGCGACAGGTGTTCTTGGCATCATTGGAATCTGAAGCTACACAAAAAAGACCTATACAATTAATCCCTTCAAAAAAAACATTCTTGATCAACTCTGATCTGTCCTTACCATATCAGCAGCTGAGGGAAAAACAGATTTTGTCTTGAAACTTGCAACAGACTGTGTTTTTGAAACGGAAGAGAACATTGTGACTGACCCTAGATCACTCCTGGGTGACCAATCATCCGATTTTCCACTCAAGCTATCACTGTTATTCTCCTGATCAACAATTTCTTGTAATTCATTTCCACTTAATGAGCACATGATGCTGAGGAGATCGGTAAAATCCTCAACCTCCTTTCCTTTGACTCGCTCCATAAGTCTTACAAGAGTTTCCAAACTCATTTCCATTAAATCCTTTGGTTTTGCAGCATCCATCATTTTCAATCTTCCCATAAAATCATCATGCTGTGACACCAGTTCCTTTTTAGCTTCATACAACTGCATCAAACCTAGAAAAAGGGATTAATTAACAGCCCCTAACAATAACCCTCCTCACATTCTTTCTCAACTTCTTGAAATTCTGGGGTGGTGCAAATTAATTTCGTGATTTCTCCAGTTTCTTCAATTTCCTGGACTAAATTGGAATAGTCCGGATCTTCCTTGAGTATGTCATTAAGCGGCCTTATCAAGGGGGATGAAATAAGGCTCCTTTTACTCTTTGCCATTGTTGAACAATGAATAATGAAATGAACAACAATCAACCAACCCAACTTATTGTTGTATCACAAACAAGGCGGTTAAGAGGGAATATTCGCGGGGACATTATGGGGCAAATGAAGAATGGACTTTGTACTATTCAACAATAACATTTAATCCATGTAAATAATATTTATTTTTGTATGTTAATAATTATGTAACAACGGAGCTGAGATTACTTGACAAGATTAACAGAAAGATGCTTTGTTCTTCTCTTAATTGGAGCTACCGTGCTTTCCCACGTTGGATGCCAATAGAGTAGACTTCCAGCAAGACATATAGCGCAGCACAATAAGATTGGAAGGAATAATTGAATGACCATGCTTCGAAGAAAGAATTGAATTGAGAGCTCGATGTCATAGGCTTTGATAAGTTCCACAAAGGATAGGCAGGCAAACCCCCAGCCAGACACCCAAACTAGGACAAGTAGTCCTAAACGCCAGTAATTAAGAATACCCTTCATCCTCCCCCTATAATTTTTGTAATTGTATTCAACGTTATTTATGAAGTTGTAGAGATTTACCTGAAATTGACGGAATTTTTAGTAGTTTGGATAAAAAAGAGGTTGAAGGTGATGAAGTCTATGGACTGGTAGCGAAGGTAATGTAATTTTCCCTTCAATTCAAGAGGTCATGAAAAAGAAGATCATGTAAAAGCCTCACTTACTGTATTTATGTGGGAACTAACATTTCCAATGATCCTGCTTTGATGCACAATATCACAAAAACACTATCTATTATAATTGATGTTTAATCACAGAAGGATAAGAGTGGGACATGGGGGTCTCGATAAGTTAAGTAACCTTGTAGCAATTCACTATTCACTATAATACGCAATTGAAAGAATTCCAAGTTGGCTAAACTTTTAACCAAAATATCACAAATATTGGGAATATCACAAGTATCTCAAACTTTTAATCATTTTGCATGCATAACTTTAACTAAACCCAAACCACAGTCACCCTGAGAGTTGTAAAAAGCATTTTGCAATTTAACTCATCGAGTAAATATTTGGTTAAAAATAATTGTTGACTCAGCTTATCGTAATTTACAGGTTACAAAAAATAAAACAAAGGATATGTACATGTACTGTGTGCCTATAAAGTGGTTGTGACAAACGTGGAATTCTTGTTGACTAAAAAGTACTGGAGATTTATATAGTAAACAATGGTTGACTTAATTATCCATGAGCATGCAATGGAATAATGAAGAATATAAATACAGCATTATGTGAATAATATAATTGGCCTATTTTCTCTATATTGTTTTTTAGTTACTCACAGTTCCAGTTCTAGTTCCAGAAATATTGTTGTGCAATCGAGATTTCTAGTTTGCGTATTTAAAATCACAAGTAAAGACTTTTACACGTTTTTAATTAGGATGAACTATAGGATTTCTAACTCAACCATTTTTTGATGCAATTAAAATAGATGTTAAGATATGACAAGTGCAATCTCAATGTCAAAATGTCAATTGTTTTCTCATTAATATAATCTCGCTTTGCATTCTATTTTTACTTCTGCATCATGAAGGGATAGGAATAAATATTTGGAAATAAACAGGTCGGGTGGGGTTGGTTTAGGGATGTGGAATATTTAATGATATCTACAATAATGGAAGAGGCAAGAGCAGAAGCAAAATATTTCCAACGGCACAGCTCAGTCTCATATTGTCTCACGTTATATCTGAAATAATAATGAATAACTGAACTTTTGATTAGCATCTTGTTTGTATAAATTGTAAACATTTTTAACTTGAGCAGGTGGGGACATACTGCACTTTAAACGGTATCTATTTCATTTCATTTCACAATTGAATGCGAATTGAGATGATTTAAAATATCTTGGAGAAATGTATTGTATTTAAACTCAATGGAAAAATAAAAATTAATTAAGTCTCACCATTATTATTGCAAAATTGCATCGCTAAACTATTATTTGATACAACTAATGAGTCAAAGGTTCTCATTACATAAGACCCATTAATTAAATTTTACAGGGCCATTTGCTTTTCTTTTTGATAATGTAACACTTTTTCATAACACATTTTTATATTAACTTCAAATTTAATTGTACACCGCAAACGTTAGAGGAAATGAGTAATTATAAGTTTGCGGAAATGTTTAGAGTAGGCTTACAAATATGTTGTATCTTTCATCAATGCAAAAAAAAGATACAGGGTTTACTTGTTGATCAAGGTTACTGTTGGTTAATTGCATTTATGTATAAGGTTTATAACTGATTGATTGATACAAAATATTTATGGATGAGGCATTGTTCTTTTATTAGTGTAGACCCTGACATTTTATTTCAAGAGCTACTACTGCATTTGTATTGCAAGTGCAACAACTTCCTCTGCAAATTTGTCAAACAAGTTCTCTTCATTAAGTATTCCATAGGCTTGGCCCTTCATTGTTACAATGCTAAATTAAAATCAACGGCATCCCTTTAAAAAGACCAAATACAATGGAGATTTATGATCATGAACTGGAAATAAATCATCGGATGTTTCATGACTTTACAGAAAATTTAATTAGTCAAAAAAAACAATTTCATGAAAGGTCATCACCAACCGCGTCCTCTTCTTGATTTTCAAGGATAATTCATCATATAAAACATGCTGTTATGAATTTGATAAAGATTTGATCATCGAGCGTATTCAATTACCTATTCTGTACATACAGCCCTGATGCTATGACCTTATTGGTTTCCTTTAACTTTAATCAGAATAAGTTATATTTATGATGGGTGTGGGATCACTATCAAGGTTGATAAATTTCATATTATCTTTTATACATTAATTACAACAATTTCAAGTAACTCTATGAATCTTTATGTGTATTTTATAATTGAAGCTAATATGCTGAAAGGGAGAATTATCTGACCAACCATAGATTGTGAGGTGGACAAAAAAAATGCAGCAATTTTGTAGTATCATTTGTAAAGGGATATCCCAATGTTGTTGAAATGCTGTATAAAAGGACCAGTTCTTGGACAAGTTTATCATTCAAGCTTATACCTTTGAACAATTCCAGTTTACTTCAACAACCAACAAAAAACAAAATGAACGCTGTAAGCTTTCGGAAACTTTTTAATATTTGAAATCTGAAATTATTTATTGTTTCAGTTCGTGGTCGTCCTCGCTTTCGTCTCCGCTGCATCCGCTGGTTTGGTTTCAAACAGCTATGTCCAACACGCACATGTTGCTCAACCAGTTGCCGTTGCTGCAGCCCCTGTCTACTCCAACCCAATTGCATATGGTGGACCAGCGATCGCCTATGGTGCAGCACCCGTTGTCGCCAAGACTGTTGTCCCAGCTGCTCAATCCTTTGCTTACAACAATAGGTAACGTTTTAGTTTAAACTTGGGTGGGCATTATTTGAATTTTTTTGCAGAGCTCCTGCCGCACAATTGGTCGCCGCAGCCCCAGTTGCTGTCGCCCAACCAGTAGCATATGCCCAACCAGCTTTTGCAGCCCCAATTGCCCCAGTCGCAACCTACGCAAGACCAGCTTTTGCAGCTCCAGCATACGCAGCACCTCTTGGATACTCTGCACCAATTGCACCAATTGCAAAGGTTCATGCTGCTCCATTTGCAGCCTACTCCCCATACTCCCAATACTCAGCCGTACTAGAACATTATTAACATTTTATATGTATTTGAGGACGCTACTTTATGTTATCAGCTTCAAACCCTGATTGCTAAACAGCTCCGAAAATCTGAAGTATTTCTAAAACGTTTCAATTTTTGTAGGTCGCAACCCCCCTTGCTTATGGTGCAACCCTTCTCTAAAATGTTTCGACTTGCCGATTTGGAATTGATTCAACTCTAATTGTGAGTATATAAAAGTATGCTCTTTTGTGATCAGAACTTTTGTATTTAAATAAATTCTAAATTATTTCAAAATCTATAACGTACGTGTTTCCTTTAAAAAACTTTTTATTCCGACTAATTTCACTCTAATACATTACACCGACAACAATAAGTGAAAATTAAGAAAAGCTTGATGCAGAAACAAAGAAAACTACAAATATTTAGTTTAGTTAGTGTTGTGAGTTTCACTCAATTTCACTCAATTTCCCACAAGATTGCATTTTTTCATCGACGAGTGCAGGGTGGCTGGGCTGATGGCAATTTTCCGATAACTTTTCGAAGCTGACATGCTGATAGAAAATGTACTTTGTGTCTCATTAAATCTCGACATTCTGTTATTACCCGTAATAAGCTTGCAACAAAGAATTCTTTCGCAAACATCGTTAAAAGCACTTCTAAAGGATGTGTTGATAAAAAAGTAAATCAAAGGGTTGTAGCAACAATGAGACATAGCCAACCAATGACAAACAATTCCAATATATTCATTGGTCATATTTGAATAATTTCTCCTTGCAATGTAGTCCACATTTAAGGGTAACCAGGCAAGGGTGTACCCTTTAAAGAAATACAATGGAACTTGCTAAATATTATGTTTAAATTGTTAATAAATTCTGCTACCTGCTACAACAGCCAACGACATGAGGACTGCCTGTTAAAAAAAGGTTACGCAAGGATTCATAAATATGTAACATAGGCATTGAATTATATTTCACAGCAACCTTTCTACTTCCACGATCCGTACGAGTGTTCCTATTGAGGTTGATTTCTCCATTTCCTGTATTATCACAATGTGTAACGGTTTTTCTATGGTTCAGCCCCCAAACAACGTAAGTAATCCTTGAGTAGGTGTAGATGAGAACGGCGACAGGGATAAAGTATTGAATCATCAAAAGAGAAATGCTGTAATAAAATTCCTCCGTTTCAGACGGCCAATTAAACTGTTCAAATAAAAGTTTGTAATTTCATCCTCCACACAAAGCGTCTTTGTACCTCCATACAAACAGGTAAATAAGTGATGTTTGAGTCTTTATTAAACCTTACAGGTAAATCTTTCACTTCTATAACTAAAGAAATGGGAATGGTTATTGTCGCAGCACAGGTCCAAATCCCTAGAATAATCCACCTAAGAATTTTAAAATGAATTTAAATTAAATGCCGACAAGTTAAGGATTTACCAGGAGTGTGACTTTCTAAGACGAGGAGTCAAAGGATGTAATATTGCCACATATTTTTCTATCGATAGAGCAATCAAGGTGAAAGCAGAAACAAGGACTCCAATTACGTTAACAGGGCTTACTAGGTGACACAACTAATCATTATAAACAAGTAAATAAATAAGCCGTTATCCTATTCAACATTTCGATACTTACGATACTACCAAATGGCCAATATCCAAATAGCGCACTAATGTAGGTGAATGGAATACAAAAACTTGCGATTATAAAGTCTCCTAGTGCTAAATTAGCTAAGAGATAATTCGTAGTTGTCCTCAGACGAGGTACAGAGTAGATAACATAGAGTACCAAAAGATTACCCAAAACTCCACAAATTAAAACTAAATTATACAAAATATGTAAAACAACTCGAACAGGTAGTGGAAATATTGTAACAGGAAAGAAATCTATTACTTCGCTTTCACCAATTTCCGTGAAATTACTTTCACCATTTTCTGTAAAATTGATTTCACCAATTTCTGTAAAATTGATTTCACCAAGTTCTGTAAAATTCAGAAAATTCATTTTGGATAACTGGACACGACCAAAGCTTTTTGAAAACTGATGCTGTTCTTACAAAAAAAAGTCAATAAGAGCACCTGGTAAATAATCTCACGTATTCGACATACAACTCTGCGAAACCTTTGGAAAAATAAAAGCCATTTCATACAACGCTACTGAGAACATTTGGAGTGGGAGAAGCAGGTTGGGTTTCTCAACTTATAATAGTTTATTTTCACCAACGTCACATTTTTCTTGACTATAGTCACAGCTTGAAAGGATCTTAGAAAAGGAAATCTTTCAAGGTGTTGAAGTTCAGGGGAAAGGAAACTCAAAACACAAGTATAACAAGTATTGGACAATCACTGTATTTCTTTTTTTATTTCTCACCATTTAAATTGTCATGTTTATCAAGCATTTGCATCATCAGCACTAAGCCACTTTGCAACAGAATGATAATGGGTTTCCATCCAGTGTATATTTGCGTTAATTCGTTCCAATCCTTGATGGACGGAAAGTGTTGCGGAACCAAAATCCTTCTTTTCAATAAAGTTTTGAAACTAAAAAGGAAACAAAGTTTAGCACCATATTGTTCGACTTACTTTAAAGTTAGTAAAATTATCTTATGCTAAACAACCGACGATGGATACATACATATATGTAAACCGCAACTACTACTTCTAGATCTTTTTGCTGCAGTTAAGAATAACAGCGTCTGAGATAGTATATAAATAAATAGTAGGTTAAATAGATAATTGTAATTGAAAAAGCCACAATTTCAACTCTTTTAATGCGTCAATAAGGGTTAAATTGTCTAAACAAATCTTTAATTGGCATATGCTGTGGCTAAATTGTATGTCACTAGAACAAGAATGATGCTTATTTTTGAGACTGTTTCTAACATAAATATTATTTGACACATATGGATTCACAAATATTTTTTGAAAACCCAATTTCTTTACCTGCTTAAGCTGTGATGGAGAACTTAGTCGGGATGTTATGTGATCTAAAACTGGAGCAAGACGATGTAGACCAGATTTGCCTAATCTGCAAAAGAACTTGCAGTTGTAATCTGATTTAAAATAATTAAGTTCAAAACCAAACATCATTTAGATTAGTGGAAAAAGTTTAAAGTACCACAAAGCATCAGCAAATTAAAAACGCAAATGGCATTAAATCACAGTTGTTAAACATTTAAAGAAAGATTTGACGTGCTCTTGCCTCTGTCCCAAAATGTCCCAATTGTCATCCAGAAAATTCAAAACTAAATATGTACCCACGGATTTAGCGGAAATAAGGGATATAACGGTTGCAACATATTGTTGAGCAACTCCACCCTTTTCTTCTGGAGTGATGGAGAAATGAAGAAATCTACAAAAGAAGCGAAATTCAATTCTCCAAAAAATTAAGGCAATTCGCACTTGTTCAATATCCATAATTCATTTGTGCATGCCAATGCAGAGAGCAAAACAGATTTCTCAGTTGCTCCTCTAGAATTCTTGAATCTTTCATAAATAAAATTCCATTTTTCTTCCCCACCAACTCTGACACCTTGGCAGTATATAATAGACCGATAGTTTTTAGGGATTCTGTAAAAATAGCGGAAGTTTGTGAAAAAACCGAGTAAACACTTTATTTTCCAACTCATCAAAAGATGAGATTTTTTGGGGATTATTGTTATTATAAGGAATTTGATGATACAAACGTTTGGATTTGTAAGCATGTTTTTCTTTACTTTGCTTACGTATTCTCAATCTCGGGATTGGAGGATTTAACCCATTCGGAAAATTTCTTTTTAGAATAATCTATACAATCTTGTACTCCAAATTTACAGGATTCTCCAATAATTGTTATTTTATGTAGTTTTTGAGATCTTGATGCCTTGGCCATCGTTCCTTCGTGTTGATGGAAGCCAAATTTTTGGTATTGCAGTTTCAATTGCCTTCGCATATACGTCTAATTCAAGTTGTTTACTTAATTATTATGAACATGTACTTCCAAGAAAGTTCAAAAACCTTGAATTTCCCATAAGAAGGTGTGATTGAAAGGAGATTATTTAAATCCACCATGACTTCCTTAAAGTTTTGCCAGACGGTAAAGTCAACATCATGTCGAACGAATTTGGTTAGTTCGAAAGCCAAATCGTACGAGATGAATGACTTTCTGGCTAGATTGAAGCCATCGTGTATGAGTTGACCACGATTGAGGGTGTGGATGGCTTGATAGTTCCTGTCCAAAGTGGATTTTATAAGGTACCAATTCCGGGTGTCATAGTTGACAAAGTAAAGGCCTATAGTATGGGAGGAAGCGTTATTGAATTTGTTACATCTTTCATTCATTCATTCAACCCCCTCACCCGTCCTTTGTACATTAACAATCAAACAATCATCATGCTTCACGTCAATTTCTGTTGAAGATGTTTTTTCCCCTTTTTTTAACCAATGATGGGGTTGGGTGTTTGCAAAATTTAAATGCTTGCTATGTGTTGAGTAAGATATGGATAATGGGATCCACCAAGTTGCCTCATCATTATTTGATGATGGAGGAAAAACAAACTTTTCCTAAAATAAAAATGCTTACTCAGACTACAACTATTTTAACATGTATTTAAACATTCCTACCGCCTACTTACCTGAGTGAAGGTAACTAATTTGCTGCGATTGTAGGAACGATGAACATGAACAACGGGAAAGCCAGGTTGCAAACTTTGTTAATATTTGATATATCAATATATATGATAACATTCAATACCTCCAAGTATCCATAATGGCTTTAAATGCAGATGGAATAACAAATCCATACATAGATTTATGCATTTAAATACATTACCTTTTACAGTGACATTCCTAGGTAAGATTCCAGAAATATGACTTTGCTCGGTGAGACTGAACCACAGATCATCTTGTTCAGTGTTTTGATAACTCCTTAAAAGTGTTTTGAAAAGCAAAGCCATGATTTACGAGTTGTACGGTTTTCATGAGGGTTAGTAGGGTTTACCATTTTTTTAAATAACTTTGAAGACCTTTTCGTAAAACGGCTTCCGTTAAAAAGTTTGACATCATTCGGATTATTGAAGCTCCTAACAAACGTAATTAATCCAACTGTAGGAAAAGATGATGCCACCTTTTTTATAGCTAATTGAATCAAAGAGATTATCAATTTCTTCAGGATCTTGTGCGCTAGTCCAAATTGGGTGGGATGAATTCCATTGATCGAAATTGAAAACGGTGTTCATGACGTGAATGACAAATGTTTCATGAATGTTCCAGTTTGGTTCAACCTTAGTGGAAATAGAATTTTAATTTGAAATATTAAAGAGTAATTTCTATAATGCCTTGTTTATTCCAAGATATTGGACAAACGTAGCAAATCCTTCGTTCAACCTAGAAACAGATGGGACTAACATTTATTCTAATGCAATTTCAATGTTGTTCCATACCATATACCATTGAACCATGCTGTTTTTTGAAAAAAAATTGTATAATGATTTCTATGCATAATTAGTAAAAAAATAAATAAAATAACCTGGAGTCACCAAATTTCCAAACCATTGATGTCTGCAAGTAAAATATAAATGCATTTCTAAAAAAATAACAAAAAATCAAATCTTTGTTTGACGCACGCTAATTCATGAGCAATTGTAAAAGCAACAGATACTTGAGCCGAATCTGAACTTGATTTGGAATCATAAAGCATCTGGCTTTCTCTGAAAGTAATCAATCCAAAATTCTCCATTGCACCTACAAAGTGCGTATAATGAAATTAATGCATATACATAGCCGACTCAAGGATTTTGTACCAAAGAAAAAATCCGGAATTGCAATCAAGTCTTGCTTTGGTAATGGGAAATCAATTCCAAAATATCCTTCTAGAAAGTGTTGAATTTGTGGACCAATTTTGAGTGCATATTTAGCTTGATCCAACAATGCTTTATTAGTCCACACTCTAAACCTTCCATCCTGTGTTTGTAAATGTTCAAAATCACAAACAATGAAGGCCACAAGGTAAGTTGACATTGGGGGTGATGTCTCAAAATAATCTGTGACCCATCCAACAAGATCCCTGACAAGATTGTACATTCTATTGGTAATGATTCCTTGAAATCAATTTTACTTATTTACGATGAATCTTTTGTTGTCTTCAACGGCATGTTTGAGAGGCTTTTAAAGTGTTTTGTTCTGCTCACACGGATATCAAACCGAGCCTTAAAATTAGGTTCATCGAAACATGGGAAAGCTTGTCTAGCTATATTATAATAGTAATAATAACATAACTAAATTTTAATATTACCGTGAATAGCTTCAAACTGTGTTGTCGCAATATACCTAACACAAGGATTCAGTCAATTTAAATTTAAAAAAGAAGCATATCTCAATACTTACCTTGTCCGGTTATTTGAGTCTCTATAACTTGCTCTATAAAATCCCAATAATTGTACGCCCAATACCCCATGAAATGTGATTCTAAGACTATAACGTTCTCCAGCCATGAGACCTCCTTGGATGATCAAAATATAAAAATCTCGATCAATGATGAATTCCTGTGATGTAATTGCCAACATCTTCTTTGAGCTTGGATGGTAAAGTGTTACGGTGTCTTGAATGATTGTAATGTTCTTTGAATGTAGTACAACCCTATCTGTGTTTAGAACACAATGAAAATGTATAATGACATTCCCTTCAAATATGAAATTTGAAATGGGTTCCAAAAAGGGTCGCATATGAAGCTGGTAGAGGGTTGGTTTTAGATTTTTTGGAAGTCTGGGATCCCCTTTGAGCCATTGTAGATTTTGGGAGGCAGCCAAACAATTAAAAAATCCAATTATTACAACTTTGAGGACAAAACAGCTCTCCATCTTATCCATAATCGCTGCAAATAGGATTGAACAAGGAAGCCGAGCAAATTGTGTCAAGATCCTCATTAACCTTAAGTGTTTACAGTTGTTTATAGTTTCTAAGAACCAATAAATGGATAACAATGGCCGAAACTAAAAAAACAAGGATAAACCTGGATTTGAGGTAAATTGAGAAAATGAGGCAAGTTGAGATTTATTGAGACATTCCATGCCCGAGTTTAATTCCTTTTGAATCCACAATTCCATTGGATTGAAAAGGAAATGAAATAAAATCCTTCCCTTATCTTATCTTGGGTTATCAGTTCCTTTTATTTTTGTCCATTTCCTTTGAAATGTTGCAATCCCTTGAACATGTATAGGTGAATAGAATTTTAGATTGGGATTAGGAGGAAGGTGAGAAGGGATGAAAAGCGGGACATTAAATGTCAGTAAAGCATCTAAATTTTTTTTTAAATTTTAAGTAAAAAAAAAGTAAAACCCCTCAAAATTCCTTTGTCCCTAGTATTTGAGATCTTGAAAGGGGTGGATTGTAGGTGGAGGAGGAAAGGAGGAGGTGGTGGAGGAGGAACTACATATTCTTCAACATCTTCAAATCAAAGGAGATATGAAGAAGTTTGTGCAAAATGGGATAAAGTCTATGCTCCTTTTTTTAAGTAAAATATGGAATTTTTTTCTATTCTTTGGGAGAAAAAGTGGAAGAAGGGTAAGACGCTTTTGAATAGAGGAGGGGGATGAGGATCATGTTTTTTTCCTTGTAGATTTTACAACATCAAACAATACGCTATGATATTGTACCATTATCTCCGTTATCTAAGCATCGATTAAGTTTAGTTAAGAGAAAGGTGCTGGTGCTGGATTTAGATGAGACACTTATACACTCTCACCATGATGGGGTTCAGAGGTGGGTGTTTTGTTTAATAAAATAAGAGGCAAAAGTAATAGAATCCTCTTGGTTTTTATAGGCAAACTGTTAAACCCGGGACGCCGCCGGATTTCATTCTTAAAGTAACAATAGAAAGACATCCGGTTCGATTTTTTGTTCATAAAAGACCACATGTAGACTTCTTTTTAGACGTTGTAAGTCAGTGGTATGACCTTGTTGTATTTACTGCAAGTATGGAGATTTATGGAGCTGGTAAGCAAATGGTTTTGGATAATAAGAGAGGGAGAATATTAGAGGTATTGTTCCAGGGGTTGCGGATCGATTGGATGGGAATCGAAGAATCCTACAAACTCGCTACTACCGTCAACACTGCACCCTTGATTTAGGATCTTATACAAAAGACCTAAGCAACATATCCCATGATCTTAGTTCAATATTTATTCTTGACAACTCCCCAGGCGCGTACAGGTCTTATCCAGCCAATGCAATGCCCATAAAATCCTGGTTCAGTGATCCATCCGACACTGCTTTACTAAACTTACTCCCTGTATTGGATGCTTTGAGATTTACACAAGATGTTAGGTCAGTTCTTAGTAGGAATCTACATGTACATAGACCTTGGTAAAAGGATTTAAATTATTATTACACAATTCTCTTAGTGTTATC
The DNA here is from genome assembly GCA_036491945.1 of Paranurophorus simplex. Classification (NCBI taxonomy): domain Eukaryota; kingdom Metazoa; phylum Arthropoda; class Collembola; order Entomobryomorpha; family Isotomidae; genus Paranurophorus; species Paranurophorus simplex. The sequence goes on from JAAOWG010000223.1 coordinate 25,955, forward strand.
AACTATTAATAAATTAATATTATGTAAAAGGACGAGGGATTGTGCAAGGATTTGCATAAGAAATTATATATTGCAATTATTATTGATTGCACCCCTCTGCCCCTCCTACGTCCAGGGCTTATTTTTATCTTGATTGCATTTTAAATGCAATTAATGGATGATGGAGGACTTTCCTCCAAAAATCTTTGATTTCCCAAGACGTTTGGCGCAATACATGTGATATGTGTCTCTAAGTAGCTTGTACTTCCTGAACAATGAACATTAAACAATACACAAATAGATTCCTACAAAATTGGAAATGGTTGGGGGACTATGGCCCAGGATTTCCGGTTGAAAGTGAAAATGTCAAGATTATCCTGTCGCCGGAGGAATTTTACAAGAAATTGTTGGATAAGGCTGTAGCTGCTAAAAATCGGATAAGTCTAGCCTCCCTTTATTTAGGGAGTGGGGAACAGGAGAAGGAATTGGTAATAAGCAATTATTCTCCCCAAAAAAACGCTTAAGCATCTTAACGTTTTAATTTTGATCTTTAAGGTTCAAAGGATTGAAAAGAATGGGAGAGAAAATGATTTGAAGGTGAGGGTACTTTTGGATTTTACAAGGGGCTCAAGAGGACTTGATGTATCCAGCAGGACGATGTTATTACCTTTAATTAACAAGGGTCGGGACTGCAAGGTACATCAATGTTTTAAAAAAAATAATGTCAAAGTACTTCAATTGTTCTAAAGGTTTATCTGTATCATACGCCGGAGTTAAGGGGGCTAAAGAAACGTTGGCTGCCGCAAAGATGGAATGAAATTATTGGGTTGCAGCACATGAAGATTTATATTTTTGATGATGATGTGATAATATCAGGGTAAGGGGATAAAAAGTTTAATTGAGGGTGGGATAAAGCTATATATCTTGAGAATAGGGCTAATTTGTCAGCAGACTACTTCACAAATAGACAGGATCGGTACTTTTTAATAGAAAAGTCAAAGGACTTGGCGGATTTTTATGATGAGTTGATAAAGAGGGTGACGGATTTTTCATTCCAATTGGACGGGAAGAATTGTACAAGTTGGAATTGGAAGGTGCATCCCTCAGAAGGAAGTTTAAGAGCCTTTGTAGCCCATGCAAAAGAACATATACAGTCCTTTTATGGGAACTACATGAAATCAAATGAAGATAGACTACAATCTTATTCAGCTCATATGGAGGGTTTGAATGATTCCAAATTTGTTGGTGCGAAGGATACTTGGATATTTCCTTTGATTCAAATGGGAGGGATTGGAGTGTCATTTGATAAAGACGCAACTTGTAGGGTTTTTGAAAGGACTCCAGTAGGAAGTCATATAAAATTGGCTACAGGATATTTCAATTTAACTTCAGAATATATTGATAAAATCATCAAACATTCTTCAGCAAGTTATGATATTTTAATGGCGCATCCAAAGGTAATTTATACATTTACTTTACCAATGAGAATTCTAATAATTTTTTTGAAAACATAGGCAAATGGATTTTTTGGAGCCAGAGGGTTTGCTGGTGAGTTTTAAAAAGTTGTTTAATTAAATACTTTTGTGATTTTTGTTTTCTTCAGGTGGGATACCCGCTGCTTACACTCTGTTAGCAAAACAATTCTTGGACAATGCATGCATAGCTAATCAAATGTATCGAATGTCTATGAAAGAATATATGAGAAATGGTTGGACGTATCATGCTAAAGGGCTATGGTATTATCCACCAAATTCTTCTTTACCGGCTGCTACGTTGATTGGATCTCCAAACTTTGGTGAGTGGAGAATATCTCAAGGAAAAATGTTCTTATGTAAATGTTGCACTTCTACAGGCCATCGATCTGTCTACAGAGATTTAGAAACTCAGATCTATTTAATTACTTTAAATGATAAACTTAGAAAACAACTAGATGATGAACAAAGTCATTTATTTAGTTTTAGCAAACCTTTTATAACTTCACAACTTGCACAACCTGATAGAGCAATTCCATTATGGGTACGAATGGTAATTATATTTTTTCGAAACTTTTTTTAATTCAATAAAGCAATAAGGAATGGTAACAACTCATATTATTTATTTTGTATCATTCGTCATATTTTCTTTAAAAAAATGTTAGATGGAATTTCATGGAAGTGGTATGATATGATTATTATAGACTTCCTATTTACAAGAAAAAAATTGATAGTGTTTATAGATTACAGCTAATAAAACTTCCAGTGCAACTCCATATAGCCCGAGTCAGGGAATACTTTTTTAGAAATCGGTGGGGGTTACCTAGATGAGTCTCTCCTACTCGAAAACCTAACCTAACCTAAACCAACCACCCCACAAAGAAAAAATCCCCAAATTTAAATTTTTGATAATTTTCAAAAATTTTAGTTGGCTAACCTGCCAACCCAAACTGACCCTAATTGACCTGAATCGTATTCTGAAAATATATTCTCACTATATCAGACTGTTAAATCATACAAATCGAAAAAAAAAATTTCTCAAAATAAAATCACAAGGGTCCCCCCCTTGTGATTTTAGGGTCAAAAAAATTTCGACAACCCCCACCGGTCACTGGGTGGACCGATCTGGCCCATCTTAGAACTTAACCTTTGCCTTGCCCAAATGTGCATTGGTGCCAAATTTCATCCAAATCGGTCCACCCGTTCGACCGCCAGTGTCTCGGACGGACGGACAGACGGACGGACATAGTGATTACATAAGCCCTGACTCGGGCTAAAAACTGAAAATTACTGCAAAATATCAACATAGAGACAGACAAATTTTGAGGTAATGGTCAATGAGGATAAAATTGGAAGGAAGGCAGGATTCGGTAGGGTTTGCTTAAACAAAATGAGAGTGAGAAATGAATAAATGACAAGAGATAAGTTGTACCCGAGACATCATTACTTAAATGCATTCCTGCCATCAATTAGACAACAACACATAAAAAATACTGTAGCTAATAATCGCATCTATCCTTCATTGAAAAATACCCATTAACAACTTTCATCCCTCATGCCCTCATCTTATATCACTAAGTAAATGAACTTCTGCTTGTTCATCTTCTCCTTTATCCTTAAGGCCACACGACTGTGCTAATTTTTTTGCTAAATTATCTGAGCTTGAGGTTCTCTTTTT
>JAAOWG010000224.1:0-28968 GCA_036491945.1 Paranurophorus simplex
GTGTGGTGTGGTGTGGTGCGGAGAAAAAAATTTTTTTCTCTGGTGTGGTGTGGTGTGGTGTGTGGTGTGGTGCGGGGAAAAAAATTTTTTCGGCTGGTGTGGTGTGGTGTGGTGCGGCTTTACAAATGCCCATGTCTGGTTGTAGAGATGATTTTTTGGTTTTCAACATACTTTGATTACTGTTGTAGAGGGAGTAGGAAACAGGATGATGAATGTATGGAGGAAAATGTTCCTTCGGATAGTGACGTTGAAGAGTTTGATGAGGTTAGTTGAATAAGTTTTATCCATTTGGTTGAACCTAATTTTGTTTCATTCAGACTTCTGTCTATGATCCAGCTAAGGATTTGATGAACATTAGTTTAACTGCTATGTACAAGGATAGTCCGATAATTCAGGCGGCACCATTGAATTCCAATCCCTTCAATATTAATATGAATGTTTCCAGCAGTGATAGTTGTAGTTTACTGTTGATTCGATATTGTTCTGGAAATTCAGCTGGGCGTTAAGTTAGATCCTTTTTTTGTTAAAATATGAATAATTAAACAAATGCATGATAAATGTATGGAATATAAATATCAGTTTTTGAGTATGAACAAAAAAGGCGATTTTTTGCCGAGATTATGATTGATGTCGTTTATTATTTTAAGCTTAAGATCAATATATTTAAATTCAATTTAACACCAGAAAAAAATTCGACAAGATAACGACAGTGAATAGATTCCTTGCTCAAGCATTTTACAAAATTACCATCCGGTGCAGATGCTAATATAACTTGTTTGGTTTTAGTAATGAATGCATAATTGTTTTACATCCTAAAAGACATTACATTACATATGCAACCATATTTCCTTTGTTTGGTACTTTTATTCTAAATTTTCTTATCTTCATCAAACGGACCAGTCCCTTGATAACTCGCCGATTTCCCAACAAACCAAAAAGCAGAATGAAAATCTTTGCGGCAATTTTATTAATCCTTTTGGATATAATTTTCTGTGAAAAGCAATACCGAAAGTAAGGTTAATCTTCTGTGATATCCATATTTCCACATCATTTAATTGATTCATGCTTTTATTTAGCTTCCATGTATTTACTATCAATAACCTATTCAATGATTCACAATACGAAGCAGTATTAAAGCTGCATCAAATAAGCTCGCATAATGTGGATTTTTGGAGTGATCCTAGTCGATCCCGTCGAACTGATATAATGGTTTCACCGGACGAAAAGGAAAGCATTAAAAATTACTTGGATTCATTTGACATCAAATATGCGATTACGGTTCGTGATGTTCAAAGGTACTACTGATTACTTTTGAACAAAACCATACATATAAAACAAATTGACTCTTGTTATACTAGAGTGATTGAGAAAGAGAAAAGTTCTCGAGTCAATCGGCAAGATTCCCAAGGGATGAATTGGAACCAGTATCAACGACTAAACATTGTACGATCAATAATTGCTGCAATAGTTGCATTACTCATACTTTACTAATAGATTCACGAGTGGATGGAGTTGATCACAGTTCACAATCCAACCATCACAAAAATAAAATCCTTAGGTAAATCAACGGAAGGAAGGGATCTGAAAGTCCTCAAAATATCAGCAAATCCAACAAGAAATAATCCAGTATTTTTTATCGACGGTGGAATTCATGCGAGGTTACATATCGTATATAAATAATTATTGTCTTTACATTTGTCAGATTGCATAGAGAATGGATATCTCCTGCAGTAGTTACCTACATAATTGGGAAGCTCATGTCATTTGAGCCGGATAATAAAGACATACTTGAGAATGTGGATTGGATCTTTTTTCCCGTAATAAACCCTGATGGCTATGAATTTACATTTACTGATGATCGGCTTTGGAGAAAGTCAAGATCTGCTCAAAGCGACGGTTGCATTGGAGTTGATTTAAACAGAAGTAATTTCGACTTATTTCACCTAAAATACAAAATATTCATTTTGCAGATTTTGATTACCATTGGGGTGAAGCCGGAGTAAATGACGATGCTTGTTCTAATACTTTTCCTGGACCATTTGCTTTCTCTGATCCAGAATCCAATGCTACAGCAAAGTTCATTTTGGAAAATCAAGATGCAATAAAAGCTTACTTGACATTTCATTCATATTCACAATTAATGCTAACACCATTTGGTTACACAGTAGATTTGCCAGATGATTATGAGGATTTGGTAAGTGAATTGCAACAAAAACAAAATTATTTAGATACAATTGATACAAAAATCCTTTAGGAAGATCTAGGAAAAAGAGCAGTGAAAGCATTGGAAAGTGTCCATGGTACTGAGTATGAGGTTGGGGCGCCGTCCCATATCCTCTGTAAGTTTTCCAAAATGCTTGTCATCATTTAACATGTGTACATTTTTAAACTGCAGATGCAAATAGTGGTTCCTCACGAGATTGGGTAGACATGCAATGTGTAGTTAGGAAATAGAACATGTTCTAATTATTATTACATGATTTTTACAGGCGAAAGGTGTGCCGGAAATAAAATATTCTTATACAATAGAGCTTCGAGATCAAGGAGAAGTTGGCTTTATTTTGCCTCCAAATGAAATATTGCCGACGTGTGAAGAGACTTGGGAAGCAGTTAAAGTGGTTGCAAAACAGTTAATAAAGGATAAGAATGAAAGCAAATAAATAATTGCATTATGGACTTTGCTTTTTGGAAATGCATTTTATTTTCTGAATACTCACTTCATATTCTTTGCTTGTCTCATTATCTTGCTATTAATAATAATTTGTACAGAAGATTATTGATTTGAGCAAATTACAAAATAATGCAGCTTGAAGAATAAAGTACATAAATTCTACTGGCCTCCCCTTTCCAGCTCCTCCAGAACTTTATCATAATCGGAAAGTTTAAGATTTTCTTCCATGACTTTTTCCATCCCACTCATCCACTCTGACAATCCACCATCATTCAACTTAAATTTAGGCAAAGCATTGTCTAAGTTAGTGGCAGTGCTGAAAGAGAAAGCAAATGCATATTGACTAAAATCATCAATGAATACTACTTACGAGGTAGTATCTCCTCCTGCAGTACCCATTCGAACCATCTTAATCTTGCTCTTTCCACTGGAAAATTCAAAAAATTACAAACCAGTAAAATTAAGAAATATGGTACCTTGCTTTGACTCCAGTCGATGATCCAGCAGTAACTGCTAACTCAACTTCACAGGAATTTCCGCCGGAATTTATGGTAGCCTTTCGACTTTGCTCTATTCAAACAAACTACAAATGTCAAAAAGTGATATTGTTTTATTAACTACCTTTTCCTGCATCATCCAGAGAGCTGTCTTGCAATGCCTTCAGCTTATCTTGATAAGATTTTTCCTGTACTTCAACCGCTTTTTTAAAGTTCTTCAACATGAGGTAGCGTTTAGCAGCGGATTCCTGTTGTAATGCCATTTCAGCCTCAGTCTCTATAGAATTGTACCTTGTTCAACGAGAAATCTAAAATGCACAAATCCCTTACTTGTGTTGCTTGACATTCTTGACCTTTTTTTAATCTTGTATTAAAATAGAACAGCTAAGCCCTTTGAAGGAAAAATTAACCCTTTTTAAATTTGTTGGAAGCAGGTTAACTATGTAACTTTATTACTCCAACTTATTCAAGAAAATGAAACAAATCGGGAAGGTAGAAGGCTAGATAATTTACAAGCAGTTGAGATAAGAAGGTAAAATCAGTTATGCAAAATGTCTTATTTGACTATGAAATAAAATTAATCTTTCGAGTTCAATCTACAGTGGGTAACTTTTAGTAGCATAAGACCCGATATTATTTTTACAATTATTTTCCATGAGTTCATGCATTCAGATCATAAGATTTGGTAGGCAGATTGATTCAAAAGTTACCTTATTCTTGCTTGCATTACTTGTATTACTATTACTAATGCTTACATATGTACTTGTATGTACATAAGGTACATCTTTTGACAATCGAGAATTTATTGGCTCCAGACTTACTTTATATAATTTTAATATTATGCATTTGCCAGCCTCGTGGAAATATTTTCTGAGCAAAACAATGTTCTTTTCTACTAGAATTGAATACAAATACAATTAATTATGAAAAACAGATCGCCATGTAAGACCAGATTCAGTGCAGCATTTTGTGAGAAATAAAGCTTGAAGGCCAAAATGTCATCAACTCTTAAGCACACCTTTTGCAGTTGATATAAAAGAGCTAATTTTACCAAATTATGCCTACTTTCATTTCACGACTGACATATCATGGAACCAATCTCGTCTTCGGGAGTGGGGGTAACTAGCCCTTCATTCTTTCCAACATTTGCTTGTATATTTTCCACAATCAGACACGGAAGTAGATCTTATGAGGGGTAATTTAATGAATTCAATATTTCACCACAATCCATCACAATAGACTTTTAATTACACTTTGTCTCAAAAGATATAAAGTCTACAGAGTACGTGCCAAAGACACTGCAACTTTTGAGGCATTGAAAAATGTATATGATCAAGAAGATTTTGACTTTTGGAGTCCGCCCAGCAAATCCACCCCCACAGACATTCTTGTGCCTCCTCAGCAAATTGATTCTATTGAAGGACTCCTTAGGTTGGTTGGTGCTGATTATGAAATCCTCAAAGAAAATGTTCAAGGGTATATAAGATTATAACAATAACAATGACATTTAATTGATTTGTACTCCCAACAATGCTGATCAATCAGTGACATGGATCTTGAAAAGTTCAGTTATGACACAAGACAAGAAAGGGCAATGATGTCTTGGAATTCATACCATCGATTGAGCACGGTATCAAAATCCAATAACTAAAAGTAAAAATAAATTTATTTTAAATTAAATAAATTAAAAATCAGATTAACGCTTGGATGGAGGCCATGGCTGAACAATATCCAGCTTTAGTCACCGTTTTTACTATAGGAAACAGTACAGAGGGAAGACCTTTAAAAGTCATGAAAATCTCAACTCAAGGTGCAAACTCTGAGAAACCTGCAATTTGGCTCGATGGAGGTATAGCTGTAAATATTATTGGTTAGAGTTTTTTGTAATAGAAAATGTATTCTAGGCATTCATGCCAGGTACATAAATATTTATTGTTTCTCAAAAATTTGCTAACAAAAGTAAATCACAAGAGAGTGGATATCCCCTGCAACTGTGACGTACATTGCAAATGAACTAATACAGCAAGCAGTGAGAAAGCGTCAGTCAAAATACGTTCAAGCTTTTGATTGGTACATTGATCCAATTCTGAATCCTGATGGTAAATCGATTGAATGATGAATGCAATTTTGGTCAAATAGTCATTAATGTAGCATTTTAAAAGGCTACGAATACACTCATCAGTTTGATAGGTTATGGCGAAAAACTCGTTCAGGAGGAAGACCAATTTTTGGAGGCTTATTTGTAATTTATCTTATTGCTAGACATAAGAAAGTTTTACAAATGTATGTAGGGCTGCTGCAAAGGGACTGATCCAAACAGAAACTGGGATTTCAAATGGGGAGGAAAGGGGTAAGGGAAAATTATGAAATTTCTTTAATTTACATGATGTTAATTAACATTGATTAATAGTACATCTAAAAATCAATGTTCACAAATTTATCATGGACCATCACCTGCAAGTGAACCGGAAGTAAAGGCTGTTCAGGATTTCGTCCTAGCAAGAAATAAGCAAATCAAACTTTTCCTTACATTTCACAGCTATTCTCAAGTATTAGTACTAAATCTGATATTTTGTTTACAAAAAAATTTTATATTGACAGTTACTTCTTCTTCCATGGGGCTACGACAGTGTTCGGACTGATGTATGTACTATATAGTATTATTATTTGATACAAAACTAATTAATGTTGAATACTCATTGTATTTTATTTAACTCTAGGATCACGATGAACTTGTAAGTAAAATCATATAATTCTTATTTTAACCAACATGGTTTGCTGTTTATCCTCAGATGAAAGTGGGAGAAAAAGCTCTCAAGGCACTTGAAGGCGTTCACGGTACTAAATATGAAGGAGGTGCGACCCCTGAATTACTGTATCCTGCTGCAGGTTCGCTAATCTCATAACAATTATATTAAGTAAACTTTGTGAGAAATAACCTTATATGTACCATTTTAAGGGGGAAGTCATGACTGGGCTAAGGTTTGATATTTTATTTCTATATTTTATATATATGCTTGGTGTTTGAAGGGTGTTGCGGGGATCAAGTTTGCATACTGCTATGAATTAAGGGACAAGGGACGCTTTGGATTTGTTCTGCCGTCGAATCAAATTATACCCACCGGCGAAGAAACATTTGTAGCTGTCCAATCAATGGCGGACGATATGATCACATATTATAACATTACATCTACCGAAAATGGGGGGTTGCATCTTTTCCAATCTTTCAAAACCGGTTAGCAAAGATTTGTATTCAATACATACATATATAATTCTGTAAACGACTGAATGCATTATCTTTGAGGGAATAAAAGTATGGTTAATTGAATGGAATGACTGCTTTCAATTTCATTGCACAATGCATTATTACATCGCTTAAATGTTTTAGGTAACAAGAAAATAACTGGATACAATTCCATCATTGAAGGAGAAATAAAATTAGGAAATTCCTCCTGCAAAAAAGCCGATCAAGAAAATTGTTTAACACGTTATGGGGAAAGAACGTGCAATTGCTTACCCTCCAGTGATTCTTGCTTTCTTCCAAATCGGCCAATGGTTGTGATGTTTAGATAATTTACTCATAATAAGTCGTTTAATTAATTCAGGGCAAGTGTACGAGTGGTGCAGGTGTAAATTGCTGCTCTGACGAAGTGTGCACAAAGTGCTGTTGTTGCAAAAAAACCATTTGTAGCTGTGTTCAATTGATAAAGTGCAAAGCTCCAAACAAGCCATACGTAAGGCGCCTATAAGTGTGGTGACTAATGTATTTTAATCCAGCGGTTTTATCTGTAGGGTTTCTGCAAAGGCACTATTAATATTAATTGCTGCAATGTCCCACCCAATACTCAGTGTTGAATATTTGCATAGATGTAAATAAATATAATTACTAAACAGTAAAAATTGACGTTTTTTAAACCCTCAAAATCCCTGCGCCTTTGGTGTCTGTTGAAATGTGCATGATTATTAATATTATCTGTAATAGGGATTTTGCAAACACACTTTTAATGTTATCTGTAGGGTTTTTGCAAAGCGCTATTAATATTAATTGCTGCAGTGTCCCACCCTCTAATGTTGATTACTTGATGACATATGCATGTGTAAATAAATTATAGTCATCAAACAATAAAATTTCAAGTTCCTATAAAGCCTGAAAATCCTTCAATAGCGTAATACTGTAGCTTTAAACAGCTATCGAACGTTTTGGTGACCATTTACAGTTACAAACAATAGACATGGGTGACTGTGAGTCATGTTTAAAACGAGTAGCTCAAAAATGGAGTCGCTGTCAGGACCAAGAAAACCGAAATGGAAGGATTATTCATTTACCTGAACTGCCAAAAGAATTGGGTATGAATTTTGTAATCTACCATTGCATTTCATTCTATTTAATTCTGATGTGACCCAACACAACTTATGCTGTATTTTAATCCCATTGACAAACACGTAAAGAACATTATTATTATTTTTTTATAGATGAAGTCAATGAGAGTATTGATCTTCTAAAAGTCTTTAAAGTCGACCTTCTAATCAAAGAAAATGGTGCAAATCATCATACTGATAAGTATGACCTCATGCATTCAGAAGATTCTCCTCAATTGGTTGTTCGTCGTGGCCAAGATTTTTGCATAATAGTTTATTTCAATCGTCCATATGAAGAAGACAGAGATGGGATTTCTTTATTGTTTTCTATTGCTGGTACCTTTTTTTATTGTGAAGCTTTTTTAATTTTAGTTGAATTGGAAACTTGAGTTGAAAACCGGAAATAATATTCTAGATGGAAAACCTTTGCTTTCGCGAGGAACGCTTATCCTTGTGCCACTACTTTCTAAAGAAAACCTGCTTTTTCAAACCACACCATCATGGACTGCAAACATTGAAGAAATTAATGAAAATTATATTAAAATTCAGGTTACACATAATAATAATAATGATAATGGAGTTATGGCTTGTGAATATTTTTAAGATTAATTTATGACTTAAAAAACGTTATTGCAGATTAAAACCTCATCTCGTAGTTCAGTTGGTAGATGGAAAGTTGCAATAGATACAAAACAAAGAGATGACATAACAGCCGTGAGCTATTCATTAGAGGCCCTCATTTACATTATTTTTAACCCATGGAATTCTGGTAATCATTAAATTTTACTTGAAATCATATGCGTACATATTATGCGTTGTACTGTGCTTATAATTTGAATGATATATCTTTCAAGATGATGAAGTTTATATGGAAGACGAAATTCTTCGTTACGAAACAGTATTGGAAGATTCCGGACTCATCTGGAGAGGAAGTCATAATAGACCTCGTGCCACTCCTTGGTCTTATGCACAATTTGAGAAAGATGTCCTGGATTGTTCACTAAACATTTTAACTGGACCAGGTGGTTTAAGTTCAACTGCTCTATCTGATCCTGTAAAATGCTCTAGAGCAATTTCTGCAGCTGTACGTGTCAGATCGTGTAATCAATGAGTTTTAAAGGAAATCAAATGCCAACGTCTGTTTGTATGTATACAAATACATATGTAATTACAGGTAAACTCTAATGATGACAAAGGAGTAATAGTTGGCAAATGGTCCGAAAATTTTGAAGGAGGAATACCACCAACTACATGGACGGGTAGTCTAGAAATTATGAGAAAATATTACAATACCAAAGAGCCAGTAAAATTTGGACAATGTTGGGTTTATGCCGGAGTTGCAACTAGTGGTAAATTAGCTAAGAATCTAAAGCCAACTTTTTTAACTATGATCATTGTTTTACACAAATAACATAAATATTTTCCTAGTTTTTAGAGCAATTGGAATTCCTTGCAGACCGATTACAAATTTTAATTCCGCTCATGATACCCAAGGATCAGTCACTATAGATTACTTTTTTGACGACGATGGGAAACCTGTCGATCATCTAAATACAGACTCTGTCTGGTATTCAGTTTTCCTCTTTATTTACAACATGCATAAGTAACCATTCGTCTTAAGGAATTTTCATGTATGGAATGAAGTTTGGATGTCTCGGTCTGACTTAGGAGATAGTTTATTAGGGGGTTGGCAAGTGATTGACTCCACTCCTCAAGAAAAAAGTGACGAAATGTACAGATTAGGCCCCACCTCCGTTGTAGCTGTCCGACAAGGAGACATTAGACGTCCTTATGACGGATCCTTTGTGTACAGTGAGGTCAATGCAGATAAAGTTTTTTGGCATTACAAGGGGCCCAATCGTCCACTTAAGCTGCTTGGAAAGAAAACGGACGTGTACGATGATTTTATATATAATTTACGCACATGATAAGCATGAAATAATTTTCAGAATTGGAATGATGATAAGTACCAAAGCTGTTGGAAAATTTGAGAGAGAAGATGTAACGCACACATACAAATATCCCGAAAGTACTTAAAAGACGTTTTAATTTTCTTTGTATAATCTCTGTTCGACTTTAGAAAGCGTTGAAGAGAGAGAATCTTTGATGACCGCATTGAAGGCGTGTAAAAGTTCATTGAGTGGATATTACCTCAATGAAGAATTCAATCATGTTCGTTTAGAAAGCGTTGAAGGGAGAGAATCTTCGATGACCGCATTGAAGGCGTGTGAAAGTTCATTCAGTAGATATTACCTCAATGAAGAATTCGATCATGTTCGTTTTGAAGTACAATTGCATGATGATGTTATGATTGGATCACCTTTCAAGTACACATGACACTTTATCAATCAAAAAAAATGCTAGATTAGTACCGCTAATTTGAGTCCCTTATTAGAGTCACGCTTGTTATAAAAAATGTAAACGAGGAAGCAGATTATGATGTTACTGCCCATTTGAGAGTGGATGAAATGCTGTATACGGGCGTGGTCAAAGGAGAAGTCAAGCATGAAGTATTCATTAGGACTATTCCGGCAAATGAACGTTCGTGGTGAATTTGAGTTGGTAATCTTTAAATGGACTTGGTAATTTCAGAGGAAGAAATCAGTATGGAAGTCACTTACGAAGAATATTGTTCAAATCTTCGTAACCAATGCGCCTTTAATGTCGCTTGTTTGGCAAAAGTAGAAAAAACTGAGTATGAATATTTTTTCCGGGATGATTTCAGAATGAGAAAGCCAGACATTAAATTTGATGTAGGTTTTCAAATCACTCAGGACAGGGCAAATCTTAAATATTGAAATATAATTATAGATAAGGGATGTTGAAAGCATATCAGTTGGTGAGCTATTTCATGGAGTGATACGATTGAAAAATCCGCTTCCAGTAGCGTTGACTAAATATCAATTCATTATTGATTGGCCTGGTTTAAAAAAACCCTTAAAAATTAAGATGCTAAATGAGTAATTTTACATTGTATAAAATAATCTACTAATACGCTGATATTGCATTGACAGGAGAATTGAACCAGGAGAAAGTGCAACTGCTAATTTTCAACTCATCCCTAAATTTGAGGGTGAAAATACAATATCAGCAAAGTTTAATTCTCGAGAATTGGAGGATGTCGATGGATTTACACAAATTATCGTTCACAAATGAAATTTTGTTAGATAACGAAAATATCAAAAAATATCATAAGAAGCTGTGAGAATGTAATTGTAACTGCAGCCTTGCTTTAATTTACTTAACACAAATTACAATATTTAAACAGGTTCACAAATCAGTTTTAAATTATTTGGATTAAAAAATAATTATTAGTTAAAAGTGAGATGAAATTCTGTCAATTTCCATCAAATCTTCCACTATTTCATCTACTTTGCTACCTATTTTTCTACAGACCTCCAGTTTTTCTTGCCACGGTAGATATAAAAATTCCCAAACCAAATCACCATCAATTATTCCTTTTGCTGGATTCCCTGCTGTTCGATCCTCGCAATTTATTGTCCTATTGATAACACAAAATTTACTTTCAATCCTAAATTGTGAAGATTGTATTTGTAAGTACCTGTATGATTTTGGATTTAAAGCAGCTCTATGCTGTAAATAACTGTTCAAAACATTTTGCATCATTAATAATCTTCTGTATGTTCTCTCATTAATAGGAAGTATGAATCCAAGTCCGCCATCAAGTGTACCATAAAATGATACCTGTCTTTTTTCTATTGCCAAAGAATTTCTTTTTGAGGTCGTAGGGTCTAATACTTTACATTTAACGCGACAAAACGTTAAAACATTTTGACCCAAGTGAAAGTCTGCCTTTCTAAGCAATCGCTGGCCTAAAATAAATTTAATGATGATTAGAAATATTCTAGCTGGCTGAAGACAAACCTCCAAAACTTTCTTTCGCCTGTGGCTGAAACATGTAAACAATAAAATTTTTGTCCTTATCCGATGCTATCAGTCCTAACTGCGTGTTATCAATCTGTAAAAACAATAAAGTATTATTTTCAAACACATAACCAAAAGTAAGGAATAAATAATTCATTTTACCAGGTAGCTAATTCCATACACTTCAAGCGGTTTAAAGTCCTGTAACATTTAACGAGTAGTTAATAAATATAATTGTGAATCGCAAATCTTACTCGGGATACAACAGCCAAAGTTCGATATTTTTCTTGAAATCTAAGTAGCGATACAGATTTGTAAACGTCAGCAATATAAATAATGTTTTTAACACTGATCATTTGATGAATAAATATTTGAGTATCGATAAATGCAATGCCAACCAAATCATTGTCTTTTAATTGCCACAAGTATAGTTTTTGGCCAACTGCAGCACATAAAAATCCCATGACACTTGTCATTGTTGTAACAGGTCCTTTGTGTTCTTTAGTGTGTAAAATCTTGCACTTGTGTTTTGTTAGAGGTTGACCAGGTTCGGGTTCTACTTCTATGACGTCAACAATCAAAATACGACCTCGACTTGTAGTATCTTCTCCATATGAATAGCTTGTACCACAAGATAAGTACCCTCTTAAACCAGTTCTAGCCCCTTCATATGCAAGGTCTACAACCTTAAGACACAGAATATTTTCGAATGCTTCCATTTCTTGAGCGGTATTAGGGATAACCTGTTAAAAGATACCAATTCATTTAATCAGCGTTATGTGAAACACCTCAATCCAGTGCTTACCTCCCACGTGGCTGAAGAAAACAATTGAATGCTAAATTTTTCTCGAACTGGCATGGGAAAACGTTCATCCTTTTGTTCTTCAATAAATTCCTGAACAAAAACAAACAGAAACAAAAGTTATGAGTTATGTGGTGTGACAAGTTTATAATAACAAACCTTTTCTTCTCCAGCAACTCTGCATATTTTTGTTGAAAATTCAGAATTACTTAGTGCAACAACGTAGGTTTTGGACTCTATATGATATACTATAAAATGAGCAGTGCACTTTAACGGAACTTTTTTGATTGGCCATGGTGAATCGTAGTATAAATGTTTTGGCAGCATACAAATTCTGAAATCAAAGTCTGAGTTGCAGTAAATAAACCCTCCTTGTGGGCAGTTTGGATTATTGAATGAAGCAAACGCAACAACTTTGGAGTCGATACCCATAGGATGAAATCTCAGTTGTCCTGTACTAGGCATAAATACCCAGTGGGGATATGGCCCTCCAATAAAAACCTACATATGTAAATTATTATGAAAACATTGAATAAATCAAATACATTATTATAGTCACAAAAACTCGTACCCCACCATAACCTCCTAGAAATGGAAAGTGACGAAAATGATTTTTTATTTGAAAAGCAAACGGCAACTCTCCAGACACTTTTGATTTTGCACTATGGATGTAAATCAGATTTTGAATTATCGTAATTAATTTGCATAATTATTACACATTATACTTACGTTCGTTTTTCCCGAACAATTAAATTATGTTTAATTTTAGCAAATCTTAACTTTAGAACATCCTCGTACGAGTCTTCATAATATGGATAGGCTTCATAAACATTTAAATCTTCTCCAATACGAGCAAAGAGAATTGGCCTTCTATTTAAATTTCCAAGTCCAACAAGTAGAATTTCATGTACCGCTGGTAAAGTATCACTTTCAGATCTAAAGCGACATGTAAATTTTTAATGGAAAAATTAATTCCCAAACGTTCTTTCTTACCCAACATGTTTAAAATCAGGTTTCTGCGTTGTATGCCCTAAAATTCGCGGAGTCGTTGCAAAATCTACAACACTCATCATCATTTGAAGATCAGGGAGTGAATAAATTTCCAATGCTCCAGTTTCTCTAGTCACAATCAACCAATTTGAGGGAACAATCAACTGATTTCTTTGTCGATTTCTTCGCCACCACCTTGAAGTTATAGCGGTTTGTTGCTTTTTAAAATCAGCATCTGCAGCATCAGGGTTTCCATATAATAGCTCTTCTTCATCGCGCATCTCCCTGAGAAGAAACAGGAAATATTCAAAACTAAAAAAAACAGCAATGTAATATAGCACACTTTTTAATTTTTGTTAATTTAACAATCTGCTCTTCTGGAGAATCATTCGACGGTTTTTTTGTGGTAAACAAACCACTCACGTCGCAATAACAGGAAATTGCTGAAACTTTAGAACTCTGTAACGCAAAATAATTTCAATTTAATCTCAAAGCATAACTTAATTATAAACAACCTTGTGAAGTTGAGTGTTTGAGGAAACTAAACTGTCTCCAACTAATGTTATCAAAAACACTTGTCCCTCTTCAGTTAGAACGCTAATATAAGGATCAGAAGTAGATGCAAATACAATATCTGACGATACAGAAAGTTCAAGTTTTTGAATTTCGGTTGTCCCGTTCATCAGAATTATCCCATCTTTGTGTACCTGTAGTAACAACGTAATTGAGCGAAATGTTTAACCCAATTGAGTAAGTCTTGTTCATGGCACCTGCAACATGTATTTCAAATTCCCAATATTAGAAACATGAATTGAGCGCACTTCTGTATTAAATGCACTATTATGTATTTGATTGATGTCTTCACCAGCTTGCAACACCTACGATAAATTGTCAATACTTACTCTATTCAAGACCTACATATATTAATAAAAAAATACTTACAATAGTTTTAGATTCTTGTGAGACAACAATAAGACCATGGTTTGTAGATCCATTTGGAAGAAATAAAGTCCAGAGATCTTTTAATCCATGAATTGGTATAGTGGTTACAATTTGTGGTCGTATTGATCTTTGTAAAACACACAATGCTCCATTTTTTCCATGTCCACTTGTAGTAACCAGTTCAAGGTCAGGATCTTCTAATGCGGTAAAGTCATCTGATAAAAACGGAGGTTCTCCTAAAGTCATGTTTCCACAAGGACCAACATTCCATAAGCTGTCGCAGAACTATTATTTACATTTAAGAAAAATAAGTGTAGGGTATGTGCATGTACATATGTAGCTGAAAACTTGAAGCAAATAAATTGAGAGTTCTACCTCAAACTTGTACGTTGTTATCACAAAATGCGTACGCTTTTGGCTCCCATAAACTTCAACGTCTTCTTCTTCTAATGCCATCTTAGAACGCTTCACTTTTATAACTTGTTCTTCATCATCATCATCCAAAGTTTCTACTTCAGGTTCTTTATCGCCATTTTTTTCAGCGTCCTCATTTTGATCCATAACTTCCCTAATCACTCCTTCCTCACAGAGTCTCAAAAGTAGCGAGTTACCAATACGAGAGCCCAGGAAAACGTAATCATTGTCGCAAATCAACATCTATCATTTTAGATTACAAAAGATTCAAACAAACAAAGCAGCGGCAGTTAATACTTACACACGATGTTAGTACTGAAGATGCAGCTTTAAAAAAGTGAAAACCCCTAACACTAGTCATTGCATCACAGAGTAATGTAAGAATGTACAACTCGCCACCTTTTAACGACAATATGACTTTATCATGAGACAAAAAGTCAGCTTGTGCACAATCCAACGTCAGAACAACGTCATGCTGATCTTCTATAAAATTCCAAGAAACTCGATAAAGACACCATCATTAAAAAATCGAAATTACTTACTCATTGGAAAATTCGTTGCCTTTCTTGCAATACTATTTAGCCCTACAGCATAAGGTGGAATACTTTGATTAAGATAAATTAATGCATTTTGTGTCATAACAAGCACTCCCCCAATTGGTTTAGACACGGCTAAAACTTTCCAGCAATCATAAGGCAAATGTCCAACTGTCCAAATACATGGATGGACTTTTTGTGAAACATTAAGGGATACTGCCACCAAAGCACAAGTATCCTGTCTAACAGTCACACGACTAAAATGGAATTAAAAAAATAATGCAAATGTTGAATTTTACAGTCCAGTTCCACTTACCCAACATATGTTTGTATTGGTTCATAAAGAAACATAATTGTGGGCTCATAATATCCATGTAGAAATTTAAAATCTATAACATTGTCCACCTTTTCATCCAAACTCCACAAATCAATTGTATATGATCTTAGTTGAGGGATCCGATTTAAACTAGCAATATTTGGCTGCAAATCCAACAAATCCTTAGTTCCCATTAATTTCCAATATAATCTATACCTTCACATCCCCAACGTCACTAAAGTGCTCTTCAAACACGCTATCCCTCCTTAGAAAAGGGATTATAACAAGATGTCGTCCATAAACCAGCATTGCCGCACACCTCCCATCCGGATCCACCCTCAACATACTATTTGTTTTCAAAATCCTTCCCCCCTACAAAACACTTGTCAATTTTATTTTTTTCCACCCTTGTACCCCACCTTTAAGTCCTCCGTCTCAAAATAATGGACGGATATAGTCCTTAGATCATGAGTATCTGGATCATACTCTACAATCGCTAATTTTGCATCTTTAAAAGACAAAAGAAGAGCATCCCTTGCTAAACTCAAGGCCATTGTCTCCATTGCAATTAAGGACCCATGAAACCTGTATTCCCCCATACACTCCAACTTCATTTTAGGAGGTTTGGCTTCATCTGCAAGATAACCTCAAATAATTAAATAAACAACCCCCATCCACCCCACATACCTTGAAATGTTTCATAAGGGTCCGGAACAAATCTAAAAACTCTAAGAAGATCCACCCCCGCAATCACAAGATTCTTTTCCCTTCTATCAAAAAAATAGCAATAACAACACATTTCAACCCCCGTGGGGGGATGAAGCTCTTTATTGATGCTGAACATTTGGATGGAACAACTCAAACTTTGGAAAGATGCGGAAAGATGAGGTTTCGCGGGGAGCTTCCTTTTTTGGCAACAATGATAAAAGCATTCATGATGAAAAGGAGTTGATACGAGATGAGCTAATTCTTTTATTCTTCAACATCTACTTGAATTTACATCAATTCAAAATAGCACACTTTTTATCTGGCAGTGAAAAGTGTAATAAACCTCCAAAAGTTCACATCATTAAAAAACAATGCAAACAACTAAAAATAACATGAACATGATATTCTAATATTCTTTAATAATTATTTTCTCCTTTCTTCATCCTTATACAGCGGCTTCTTCCTGTGTTGTTCAATTTTAGATTTATTTTGAGTAAAGTCAAGTTACCTCTTTGGATTCACCCTTTGCACATGGTTGATATTGACATTGTTGACCCTCAGAAGGGGCCACTGCTTTGAAAGCATTGCGATAAAGGATCCCAGCTACTGCCCCTGAATATAATGACCACACCTTTAAATTGTAGAAATGTTTAATTGTATGTACCTCCTCCACAGGGACCCATCCAATAAAGCTAAAGAGAACAAGCAACAAATTACGGATGATAACTCCTCAGTTTAAATTTACCCAATGGTCTTCAAAACTGTTTGTTATCAATGCCGGCCCAAAGGAACGTGCGGGATTCATAGACGATCCGGTGAATTTTATGGCTGCTAAATGGCATGCAGTAATTGACAAACCAATTGCGAGTGGAGCAGATCCCTTAAGGTCAGTTCGATTCTCGTCACACACGCCAAACACCGTCAAGACCAGGACGAATGTGATGATGAACTCCACACCCAATCCTTGTGCTACTTCCACCCCTGGGCCTAAACTTGTAATTCCTAAAGCCCCTTGAATTTTTTCAGGTGTGAATGCCTTTTGTATTTATTATAAATTTATAAAGAGGAATTTTATGAAAATGTATATACTTTCAACAGCCCTGACCCTGCAATAGCACCCACACATTGGAAGATTATGTAAAGAGCCCCTTTGAGTGGTTTCATCTTGTTGCCAGCTATGCAACCGACGGTTACGGCCGGGTTGATGTGACATCCTGAAATGTGCCCTATGGCCTTTAAATAAACAGAAATTATAAATTTTGGGTATAATCAGTTCCTTGCAACTAAGAACAATTCTCTACCTGTGCAATAGATGCGACTGTGATCCCAAACGCGAGCGCTATTTGAGTTGTAGAAGCTTTCTCAGGCTCCCAATTTAAGCAGCTCCCACACCTAATGAGTTGTTTTGAATAAACAATACAAAAGACAATGCAATTCAGACCCCACGAATGTCAAGAGTAAGGTCCCAATAAATTCTGCGAGAAGAGCCTTCCAGATACTTTTATCCTTCATTATTTCATTAAACCCAGACATTTCACGTAAATCAAATCCCATCTACATACAAGAAATATGTAATTTTTTAAAGCTAATCAATAATGCTAGAAATAGAGTGTGCTATCTTCCATTTTAGTACTCCTATCCTATATAGAGTATTCTATTGCTATTTTTGATATTAAGTACGAGTAAATAAGCAATTAACGCTTTTAAGTGCTCCTGTATGTAATTATTCTAGTATTTCAGGCAGTGGTAATCAACCAACTGATTCGCTTCCTTATTTACTCCGATCCTATAGGACAAATAAATTATTCATTATACCTTTTTTTGACCAAATTAATTTCAAACACCCAGAGCTAATGGTTTATCTGTTATGTCTCATATGTCTCATTTGAAATTCAAAGTTCTGAATCCGTATGCGAGAGAATATAAGGATAGAGAAGAATACTGCATTTCTAATTGCTTTTAGCCAGTCTTTGCATAATAACGACAGATATACGAATACCTTCAAAACATTTAATTTGCATTCAACACTTAAAATTGAACGATGAGTCTATAAACAGTTCATTAACATTACTTACTTTGATGCAGTTTTCTGAGACCTTTTTTTGTGTGAAATGAGATTTGTCAGAAGAGCAAGTTAAGTTATTACAAAATGAGGATGACAAAATGACCAATATGAGATAATTATTTGTAAGCAGAAGAGAGGGACGCTGTCCTCTTTCACAACGAGCTGCTTAAAACTGATCCAAATATTGATTAACTTTGCAGTTTTGTCCTCAACGCATTTGAGCTATATGTACATATTTAAATATTCTTTCAACCCTTGGCACGAAAGTGGAAGTGGATCCATGGATGAATGGAATGGAGTATGGAAGTGAAAAGCAGAATTTTCATTTATTTGGGAATGTTATATTAATATCACCGGAATTAAACAATTTTGAATGATTTCGTGACTGATCAATAAAACAATTTCCTTCTTTCGTGTTGAAACCTAACGCACACTGGGTAACTGCGCAATGCTAATTATATAAATATTAAATTCATCCATTTGTTTTTATTTTTGCTCTTTGCAAGATTTTCAAATATGTATGAAATATTGGGAAGCGAACTTGTATTGACGTTGATGTTTTTCTTATTTTTATTGTAAAATTGTCATGTCATGTATGATTGAAGTTTGAAATGTTTGTTATTTGCATAAGGCGAAGAAGAGTGTCTTCAATTAAAGAATCAATACATAGTTTTATCAGCTCTCAAACACGAATTTACTGTCATTGTCATTCAGATTTATGTTATTGCTGATGTGAACCAATTTTGTTGAGTTAATTATTAGCTTAATATTAATGTTGTTTCACCCGCTGTCTCTGGTAGATTTAATATACATAGATACAAACATACTGAAGACTGTTTAATACCGACACTCGATGAATTACGCATGCCAGAATTAATTGGTTAAAAAAATCCTTGTTATTGCAAATTAACTGTGATTAAATGCTTATAGATTTACAGCCCTACTTCTTATCACAAAATTGTAATTTAATGCATTAATTTACTTTATTTAAAGGCGAGTTGATCTCTCTCTAACCTAATAAATCTCATAATGAAACAATGAGAAAAAGTCGAGATCATATTATGCGTACCTCCCTTAAAGTAAATTCATACAACACTTTTATTATCGTGCAAATTTATTCTGAATTTAAATGTCTGCATTGTTTTTTATACGATTACATTTCAATTTTTCTTGTAGGTGTATTTCATTATTTGGTCAATGTAAAATCACGCGATGTTCAATATAATATGTATATGATTTTAGGTAAGAGTTAAGAGCGAATAAGTGTGCTTAACGTTTTTTAATTGCCGAATAAATAATTAAATACTTTAAACATTCCATTCCCACGTGTCATCTATACATATACACTACATAATACATACGTATGAATGTACATTTGAAATCCCACAATCAAGTTAGAAATATCACCAATTTGATTTAACATTGAACTTTGTTGGGAAACATTAAATACTTACATATTAAAAAGATGTGGTTGATGGAAGCCGATCCCACATACTAAAAATTTCATATTAAGTCAAGAAACGTTTCCATTCATAAAATTACTAATATGCATTTATATGTACTAAACAAGCGTATTTGTGTGAAGCAAAATATGAATTGATGAAAGAAACTTCACATCAATTGAGCAATTGAATGAAACAAATTGGTTTTATGACTTTATGAAAAACCTTTTATCTGATAAACCTAGTTGAAATATAAAAATGGTACATTTATGTTTTACATAATGTAAAATGCATTCATTTCCTTTCCATTTTTGAATGATTGACTGTTTCGACACACCACATCGCAAATATTCTTAGTCTCCTAGTGTGACGTGGAAATTGGTGATCACATAATATTTAAAGTAATAAAGAAAACTGTGTAAATTGGTAGAAAATGCTTTCAATTGGCAATTAAGGCACTTAAACTATTGCATTTTGTGTATTATACATACATGTGGACTCAACGTATGCAGTGTTTATAACTGAGATGTGTTAACCAAAATAGAAATGATAGAATTGAGGGGTTTGACCAAAAACTTACTCAGTCAGGCTCTTCAACCCCAAAAATTGAGTTTTTATGAAAAAAATATTACGATTAAAATTAAACAATTTAAATCAACTCCTAACAAAATTATTTCTCAAATGCAAGCTTCACTTGCAAACTGCTTAAACTATAAAATATGATATTTGACTGTGTAGCACAGATAGACACTGTAGATGGTCAACGTTGATCTTGAAAATGCCACCAGGTAAAGAATTTAAGAATGTTTTATTCCTCTACGTGCTTGGAGTATATGAAATGAATTTAAATACATACATATCATAAATTTTACAGCTCTATATTATGCAGCCTGCAAGTATACCTGCTTATTCATCGATTCTTTGAGACACAAACAAAATGACTTCATATCCTTGAATTTTTGATTGAGTTGAAAATGCAAGTGAAACACGCTTGAGATTGTATGTACCTGTTTTAGCCTAATAATGACAAGTTAGTGATGCCACCAATTTTTCAGAGATTAAAACAATTGACAAATGTACTTGTGTTGCAAACTTTGAAATGAGATATTGCAGTTCATTAAATGGGGATTCTCATTCAGTTAAAATACTGTACGCTATACTTATCATTGTACTTTATTAATACATATGCAGCATATACAGTTGCAATAAATATGTACATACATCTCTATTTTGCAAATTAACATTGGGAAATCCTGAGTATAAAGATTTAATCAATCAATTTGCTGCGACAACATACCGATTTCTGCTAATCACCATCATGATAGTGTGATTACGGTAGCAAAGTAATAAATTGTAATACCGTGCATAAATTCACACTTTTGTTCAAACGATAGGAAATGGTCAATGTCAATCTAGTTCTCGTTCTTTTAATCGCATCGTTGTCATTGACTTCATGCGATGAACTTAAGCAACAAGATGAATTCCTAAATGGAACGTTTCCAGAAGGTTTTATGTGGGGGTTTGCAACGGCAGTAATTAACCATATCAAACTGAACAATAAATACAGTAAAAGATTAATTAAATGCTAATTGTAGGCTTATCAAATTGAAGGAGGATGGAACGCTGATGGTCAGTTGTCACTGGAATTACTTGTTGGTGAGCTAATTGATATTATATGCAGGCAAAGGTGAAAGCATCTGGGATCATTTCACTCACCGAGCAATTAGCCCTGTCATTGATGGCAGTACTGGGGATATAGCATGCGACTCTTACAATAAATATCCTGATGATGTTCAACTTTTGAAATCACTTGGGGTAAATAGTTCATTATTATTTTTACCTATAATACATTTCTATTTTCTTAATTTCTTTACTATATGTAGGCACATTTTTACCGCTTTTCAATATCGTGGTCTCGAGTTATGGCGAATGGAACGTTTTCTACGATTAATGAAGCTGGAATTGATTACTACAATCGTCTAATTGATTTGCTATTGGAAAATAATATTATACCAATGGTATTGTACATAGTTTCAAGATTTGTTCATTACTCTCGCAGTATTTCATTGGATCCATATATTTTTAGGTCACCATGTATCATTGGGATCTTCCCCAATATCTTCAACAAGAGTATGGAGGATGGCCAAATGAATATTTAGTTGAACACTATGCAAATTATTCTCGGTTACTTTTCGAAAGATTTGGAGATCGTGTTAAGAACTGGTATAGTAGGACTCTGTTTGGACAATGGCACATTGATTATTTGTTTTATAATTTTTTTTAAAGGTTCACTTTTAACGAACCTTACAATACGTGTGAAGTGGGGTACGGGTTGGCGGTAGCAGCCCCAGGCATCCTAGGTTTCATGATTCCAGTGATTAGCACTGCAGGTTTAGTTACTTTTAATTTTAGGTGAAGCAACTGAACCATATAAATGTGCCCACACAATTCTAAAATCGCACGCAACCGCTTATCGAATGTACGAAAGCGAATTTAAACCATTTCAAAACGGAAGGGTGGGAATTGTAATTGATAGCGAATTCATGGAACCTGACGATCCATTGAATCCAACTCATATTGAGGCGGCCGAAAGAGCTCTGCTATTTAAGGTATTTTTTAACAAAGTTTTCTATATACTCTTTAATAATTATCAGGTAGTACTGTTTAATGATGTATATATATGTATGCTGTCTGTAGCATGGGTGGTTCGGATATCCCGTATTCTACGGTAATTACCCCAGCATAATGAGAGAGTTAATTGACGCCAGAAGCGAACAAGAAGGGCGAAATACCTCACGATTACCTACATTTGATTTGAAGTGGCAAGATATGTTGAGAGGTTAGTAATAATTACTTCAATGTCAATGAGGTACAATTCATACTCAGGTTCGCTGGATTTTTTGGGATTTAACCATTATACGACGGAATTGGTAAAATACAATTATAATATTAGGACACAATGCTCAATATCCAGATAATAATAATCCAACAGGTAAAACCATCTTCAATTATTGGCTTCCCAGGTTGGTCTTCTGATCAAAATTGCGTTAAAAGGTATAAGAATCTTTATTGTCCGTCGATACGCTCTCAACCAAACCAAAGCAGTAGTTAAGGATCACAATTGTAATACTGGTTAGGTTATTACATTATAAAGTTCAAACGCCAAAACTCCCAAACTTTAAGCTGAACCCTGACTCGCGCGTCTAAAAAGTTGCACTGGAAGATTGATATCCTTAACTATTTATTTGGTGAGGGTACATGAGAAGTTGAGAGTTAATTGACGGATAAGTGAGGAAGTTCCCGTTTTCTTATTAGGAAAGATCCATCATGGGAAGGATCTGCATCTGGTTGGCTAAAAAAGGTCCCGTGGGGTTTCAGAAAAATGTGTAAGTATGTTTTGCTTTGTTTATGCATGAAAGTATTATACATAAGTAACATTATAACTTTGCAAAAGTAAATTGGATCAAAAACACCTATAATAATCCGGAAATTTTGGTGACGGAAAATGGATGGAGTGATAACCCTAGCGTCGGGGTAAATGATGATGCAAGGGCGTCTTACTATACTGACTACATAAACAACATGCTAAAAGCAGTCATAATTGATGGAGTTAACGTCCAAGGATATACTGCATGGTATGCCGATGAATAATTGAAGTACATATAATGGTAATTGATATTAAATCAGGTCATTATTGGATAATTTCGAATGGGTAAATCTTGATTAAGAAAATCTTTTTTTTAAATAAATAAATAAATAAAATTGTAATTAACAGGTGAACGGTTACACGTAAGCACTTTACATTTCGTCCGAAACGTTTGATAATCGAAAACGAATTAGTGACCGATTTGGGGTTCATTGGGTTAATTTCACTGACCCTGCAAGACCAAGGATTCCAAAGCACTCCACCGAAACCTTGAAGAAGATATTTTCCGACAACGGCTTTCCAATAAACCCATAATGAATCACCAATTCAAATAAAATATCCATTTTAAAATTTTATTGTTCATTTTCATTTCTAATAACAGTGCTAATTTGGAAATAAACAACCGTCTTATTTGATGTATAGTATGTCAATGTAGATCAAGTATTACAACAATGCAATGGTGCAATTAAATACATCACTTTATCCAATACATATAGCCTAACATTGCATTACTACAATTACTACAGTAATAACGTCGGATTCATTTTACTCTAATACTCGTAACTCATTCATTTTAGTGCAAGTTAAGATCATTTAGTACAATTGCCTTTGATATTTTTATTGCACAAATTAATTAAGTAAACATAGCAGTTGATCTCTGAAAATAGAATCACAAATAGAACAATTTTCTAGCATCCAAATGGAGAGAAACAGCAATTTATTCCAATAAAATATGATAAAACACTAATGATAGATATAACGTAATTTGAAGTTTTTGTTTACATTATGTACATAGACATGTTAGGATATTTTTGGCTTCTAAATAGCTTTTGGCACCCATTGGCCTTCAGTTATCATTTGTAAAAAATTATTAAGTCCAGAATTGTAAAAGTTTCTCGTAATTGTAGAGAATTATTTAATAATAATATCCTTGATGAGAGCTGTGATGGTCATGGGAGGGGTGATAACCAAATCCATGATGAATTTTTAAAAATGGAAAATATTTTCCAAGAGAGAAGGAAACGTGTTTGGAAAAATGAACTGGGACTGGTACGTGTTTCACAATTGGGACTGGAACATGCTTAATAATAATATGAACCGGAACTGGCTTTGGAATAGGTATTTCTGAAAAAAAATGTAATCTCACTATTTTCCTATGACGAAATAAAATCTCACTGTGATGGTGATGATACTCATGATGACCAGATATAAGTAAAGGGGTCTGTTATAAATACAGAAAAAAATTAGTTAAATTCTAATAAAGCAGTAAATATTATGTTTAAAACAATACTTTGGGATTGTGATAATGATGTTCATGGTCTTCGGTTTCTGCTTGCACAAGCTTTTCCGCATCTTCATCAGGTTTCGTTTTCGTCCCGGAAACTAATATCAGATATGAGAACAAAAACAAAGTTCTTAACTTCATATTTAACTGATAGAAGGAATAAACTGTTACTGGGTAGCTAAAAAGAAGCTTTTATCTTATATATGTATCTCTGAATTTTCAATTACAACAATCAGCGTTTTGCGTTTAAAATTTTTCGTGTATCGGAAGTTATTATTTTATGATAAACGAGAGCATTATGCAATAGTAATTTTTAATACATTCATATCATAAACAGTTTTGTTGTCATTCATTTCGCAAATCTAGTCAAGGTAAATATGAAACGTGTATATTAGTGTTAATTCAACTCTAATGGTAGAAAACTGGCCACAAATTATGTTTTTCATGATGAGGTGGTTAACGGTTCAACAACCAAAAATTATTTAACATGATATTATATGTAAAAACTGTATTACATACATACAATTTGAAGTTTGTTATATATATTGATAATAAAAGTAATGAGCCTGTATTTTCACCTTTATCAATATAGTTTATATACTACGTTACATGGCATCATAATAATGAGATTTAGTTAACTAATTAAATAATAAATACATATACAAGTAATACAAATGTTTGAACAAGTGATCAATGACATGAGATTATAACTATCATGATAAACTTGTACTCAAATTATTGGTCAATACTTAAACCAAGAATTCAATACAATATTTTTCCACTTTTCAGTGCAAAAATGAGCAGAAGGCTAGTTCTTGTGATATTTCTATTGTCAGTTAATTGCACTTCCGGTATGATGCAAACTCCTTTAAGTTGGAAGTTTTTAAAAGACAATTTTAGCAATTTGTCCTGGAATCTATAAGCGATTTCAATGGAACGCTCGTGCTCCAAAAGCCATAGTTAACATGACAATGCCACTTTCTAATGTCATAATTCATCACACTGAAATGGGTATTTGTGTATTTGATTGAGTTATCTTTTTGTATTTTTATCTTCTATCCTGTTTGCTTTTTAGGAGATGGAGAATGCGGTACTTTTAGTGACTGTGTTGAAGTCATGAAATCCATACAGGATTTTCACATGGACGGAAACGGTTGGGATGACATAGGCTACTCGTAAATTAAAAATTCAGAACGGCTTTAATCATGATTTTAAAAAATGTTAGTTTTCTCGTCGGTGAAGAAGGAAGCATCTTCGAAGGCAGGGGCTGGAATAGGGTTGGTGCTCACGCTCCAGGATACAATGACAAAAGTGTTGGAATTAGTTTGATTGGAAGCTTTATGAGTATGTTGCATTTAAATTTAATTTATTTTTGACTTAATTCAACCGTCACACAGCTAAATTGCCCACTGAAATTCAAATGAGTCAAGCAAAGCAAATTATTGAGTGTGGCATCGAACTGGGTTACATCATTCCTCAATATGCCCTTTACGGTATGGTTACCATTAACTCCAGAGTTAACACGATCCGTTTAACCATCCTAGTTTATCTAGGGCATCGGGATGTTACCAATACTGATTGTCCTGGAGATCTTTTTTACAATGAGGAATTGGTAAATTGGCCAAACAAACAACCTCCAAGTCGCCGTACCGAGAAAATGAATACTTAATCTGTTTTGACTGGTTAAGATTCCACTATTTCGCAACAGAAAAATAATAATAAAATATTATTAAAATAATCATTCACTTATTTATACAGTTGCATGACTTTACATCATGAATTTCCCAAATTTTTGAAAGCTCGATTGCACAACAGCACAGTTGTCGTATTAATCTTGCAAGTCCTGTCGTACCATAATATATTTATTTATCAGAATATTCACGCTTGATCATTTTTATGAACCATAAAACCAGCCAGTCATGGGTCAGTTGATAATAATTATAGATTAGTCTTTAACTCTGAATAATTTATGAATCTCAGCTTTTTGCTTTTTACAATCATTTCTGTCCTTGCATTGAAAGCTGAACCACTTTAATAAAACCTGAAAAATATGGAAAACGGGAATTCTTCGAAGACTGAATGGCTCCCACTCAACAAACGGTTTTCTACGCTTGCAATTCATGCTGGTTATTCCCCAAAAGATCGTGGATGCTATTCTGCCCTGCTACCATCAATTACAATGTCGACAACTTATGAACTGGATAGTCCAGCTATAAATCGTGTAGGTTATTGATTAAATAATTAAGCAAATGTGTTTGTCTTTAACCGCAATTTTTCTAAAAAGGGATTTGAATATTCTCGGACGCTGAATCCAAATAGACAAATTTTAGAAAAACGATTGGCTGCCTTGGAAGGAGCAGAACATGGTAATATACATACATTCATTATCTTTATCTCTAAAAAAAATTTTTTACAATGATTGTTTTGCAGGATTCTGTTTTTCATCTGGGCTGTCTGCAATTTCCGCTATGATTTCTCTTCTTAATTCTGGAGATCACATAATATGCAGCAATGATATTTATGGGGGCACTAGTCGCCTAGTACGCGAACAAGCTGTGAAGAATGAGCTTTTACTTGATATTGTAGACCTTACGGAGATCAGCAACTTGACATCTGCTTTGAATTCTAATACAAAAGTCAGTCTTTCAAGCCTTAAAAGTTATAAATACACAAATCACATTTATTTATATTGGTTTCTATTTAATTTAAGATGGTGTTTTTGGAGACTCCTGCAAATCCAACGTTAAAAGTGTTTGATATTAAAGCGATATCAAGAGTTGCTCATGAATACTCAAAAGATATTTTAATTGCTGTTGATAACACTGTCTTGACTTCATTCTTTCAGGTTTTACGAATTTTATTCATTCCAATTTTAAATACATGAATGATACAGCTAATCCATTTATTGTTATTATGTATTAGAGACCTTTACAACATGGGGCGGATATTGTCCATTATTCTCTCACCAAGTATGTGAACGGCCATACCGATGTAATTATGGGTGCAGTTGTTACAAACAAAGATGACCTAAAGGCTAAATTTTGCTACTATCAAAACGGTTTGAAAAAAAATCCTATGTAATTATCTAATTCATTACGGTTTTTAAATTACTTAGCATATGGAGCTATACCTTCACCATTTGATTGTTATCTTGTGACGAGGGGTCTTAAAACGCTTCATCTGAGAATGCCTGCATTGATGAATAACTCAATGAAGATTGCAGAATATCTTGAAAAGCACCCAAAAGTGGACTCGGTAAATCATCCAGGGCTTTCATCACATCCACAACATAAATTAGCTCTCCAGCAGTCTTCAGGACATTCGAGTCTTTTATCTTTCACAATAAAAGGTTCAAGTGGTTCTGCAATAAACTTTCTAGAACACTTGAATATCATCAGTAACGCTGCAAGTTTTGGAGGCTGTGAAAGTCTTGCTGAAATCCCGTGAGTTGTTAGCATAATGCATGTTATAAATAATTTTACAAATATTTGTTAGTGCATTTATGACTCACGCTGAAGTTCCAATTGAGCAGCGTCAAAAACTTGGAATTACAGAAAACTTTATCCGCTTCTCAGCAGGACTTGAATCGGTAGACGATTTAATTGAAGATATTGCACAAGCTTTGGATAAATGCTGAGCAAATCAAATCATCAGCAGTTCACCTAGTTAAATATATGCATGTATATTTAATTCTAATGTTTATTGATTTCACCAAGTTAATTAAAGTCAATGCTAAGCATTTCAGTTTCAGTGCTTTCGAACTGAATACAAAAATTCTATAATTTGAACCTCGAAAAGTTAATTTATTAATATTCAATACGATAGGTACATACATACATACATATCAAAATTATCATGTGTGTATTATAACGAATTTCCAAATAAATACATTATTAACTGGTTAAAAGAATACACCTACAGCACAATTTTAAATGAGAAGCTCTAAGAAGAGTAAGTTATAAATTCTCGCAATAAAACTGACATAGAGTAGGTAACTTTATATTTTTAATAACACTAAAATTAAACCATCTCACAAAAGACGTAGTATTAGTACAAACTATAAAATTGTAGTCGTTCTTTAAATATATGTATATCAAAACTATTTCATAAATAATTCTTGTTCCAAACTGGTTAACACACGGGCCAAAAATAATCTACACATTTGGAATTGTTGCTTCCTTAGTTTCATTGTCTCTCTTTTTCAAATCCTCTTCTGCCTGAATTGTTGCAATTTCCTGAGGGCTTAAAGCACGAAATACTTGCTGATACAAAGTTGATGCTGCAACAGCACCTCCAATGGGTCCAATCCAATATACCTGAAAAAGTTTGCAAAATGCAATATAGAATACATACACTAGGGGCAAAAATAAACCGGACACTCAATTCCAAAATGCTTGCACCTAAATTGCA